>JAWWMK010039612.1:0-12021 GCA_035047105.1 Galeopsomyia nigrocyanea
TAGTGCGTGCCTTTAATATGAAAATTCGGACAAACGGTGCCGAATTATGGCAGTTTTTTTGTGGAATTGCTCATATATGTACTTATTTGCAACGCGATGACTTTAAAGTTATTTCGTTTGGAAAAATCCATTACGTACGTGATTTTTTTTTAAATGAGACATGAGTTTACATTTTCGTTTCTTTGCTCAAACAAAACAGAACGTCGAGTGATTTCAGTATTCAAGACGGCTTACGTGCCGCTAAATACCAATCGGTCGCTATAATAGCAAGTACGTATAAGTATATCCAAAGCCAGAAGGTAATTTTTTTTGTTAGACACACACACGAATGACACGTGTTTCACTTCTGGCTTATACCCAATGAAAACAAAAAATTAACGTTGGTCCCCGAAGGACACACAAGTAAAAAAAGGTGTATTTAGCCTTCGATGGTCCGAATCGAGGTGTTCTGGAATTGAGCCGTTTCCGTGATTCATGCGCGCGTCCGAGTTCATTACACCTTTTTTGGAAGCGCCTCAACGAAGAGCGAGAGAGAAAAAAAAGGCCTCAACTTGGGATGTCTGCCTGTCTTTCTCTCTCACTCGAAAGTTCAAGAGATAAAAGGCTTTAAACTACACACACACAGACTCAATGAAACAAGACAGGCATCAGCTCTTAACGAGTATATTTTAATGAATGCCCCAGGTAAACGTGATTTATCGCTCGATTGAGAGGTGATACTTCTCTCTTCTTTTTTTTCTCTTCAACGAACCAACTATTACTTGAAGTATGCATGTAAATACACTATTTATGCAGTCTAACCTTGAGCGCATTTTTACATAATTTAGAGAAAGCTATATATACTTGTCGTATCGGTTTACAAGCTGAAAATTTTGCAATTTATCGAATAGAACATGCTGCACTTTCTCTCTCTCTCTTTCTCTCTCTCTCTCTCTCTCTCTCTCTCGCACGCAGTACTATATACTCACATTGTCTATTTAACGTCAGCATAGGCCTGAACGCATGTCGACGCGAAGGGATAAGCATCGGGTGGCGAATAAATAACGAGCGCGTCAACGCAGGGAATTTTCATCGCACAAGCCACTGGCGACACACATAACAGACACGAGTGCGAAAAACAAGACAAGCTAACATGCGTTAGAGCGTTGAAAAATGCAAATTGCTCGTGAAATTCAGTCGGCGCTTTTAATTCACTTAAGCTATGGCAATTAAAGCCGCACGGTACGACCACAGTTTCCCATGATGATGATCCGCGCAGTCCAAAGAGAGAGGGTAAAAAAGCTCAGGGACGCGACCGCGCTGTTGATATTATATTGACCGTGCGGACAAGAAGTATAACAAACTGGTCGACGTAAAGTAAAAACAATGTTTAAAACGCATGCGAAATATATTCCAGTACGGTGGCTCATTTTTATTTTTTATTTTTTATTTTTAGAATGTTTGTCAAGTGAGGTTTGTTTCTCGATGACTGGCAAAGTTTTGCGCAAGTTTATTATATAGCAGGGAGCAGCACCGCTGGGCCGGAAGAGACTAATTTCTTTTTGTGTCTGTGCGCTTGTCTTCGCCTTTTGTCTAACGAACTTTTGTTTACGAAAGCACACTAATTATGACATCATTCTTCGTTTTTTTACAACTGATTTTGCATCATCTTCGGGCCGCGGCGTATCATTGTTTGACTCGAAATTGCGCAATATATGTCCAATTCCACAAAAGAAAATCCTTAATTCGGCACGAGTTCTAAAAAAAGGCAAATTGACTCGACGCTCCTAATTCCTTCGAGATATCATTATATAGTACACAAGAAATCGAAAAAAATGGGCCAGTCCACAAAAATGCTTGTGACACCCTTTTTCGGCCGTGGAAGTTAAAATAATAATAGAAAAAAGTAGGTAACTTTCCACGTTTTTTTTTTGGAGTTAAATGAAAAATGATACCGTTAATTTGACTTCAGATTCGAATTCTACGTCAAAAAATACGTTGAAAACCATATTTTGTTTTTTTTTTCTATTTCAAATTCCGGTCTCCGTAGAGCTTTATAAAGTGTAACAGTTCATAAAACCTAGAAAATCAATGAAATCGAAAATTTGACAGGTATAATGAAATTTGCGTGTTTCCATAGCTCAGCATGGTCGGAATTTCGACGAGAAAAAAAATATATGATCAACGCTATCTACTCTCATTTTTTATTGAATTCTAAATAACCATGAAAAACCACAAAGTCAGATTTTCGTTTTTATCGATGTCAGAGTTTTTACGTGATTTTAACTGTTACATTTTATAAAGCTCTACAGAGGTTGGAATTTCGACGTATTTTTTGACGTAGAATTCGAATCTGAAGTCAGATTAACGTTATCATTTTTTATTTTTCATTTAATTCCAAAAAACCGTAGAAACTTACCTACTTTTTTGATAATTTTTTAACTTCCACGAGCGAAAAAAGGGTGTCACAAGCATTTATGTAGATGGGCCCAATTTTTTTCGATTCCTTGTGTACTATAGAATGATATCCCGAAGGAATTAGGAGCGTCGAGCCAATTTGACTTTTTTTAGAACCGGTGCCGAATTAAGGAATTTTTTTGTTTGTGGAATTGGGCATTATATATATTATATTTAAATTCTCTGGAATACCGATTGGAAATGAAAAAAAAAAAAACAGGTATATAATTAAAAGTTTGCGAATCGTCGTTTCCCACGTTCCGAATGGTTCGGGAGGAAAAATATATTTATCTAATCTAAGCTAATCCCCTCCCCGATAGTCCGAAAAGCGAAAACATCTGTGTGGCGAATGTGCGAAAATGACTTCGCTTTCCCGCAGCAGCAGGCAGCAGCGTCTCGCTCGAAAGAGCTCGGAAATTCGTTGAAAACGATGATATCCGAAGAAAGTGTGCCGGCTGCTAATCGAAAGCTCACTGAGAGCAAGAGAGAGAGAGAGAGAGAGAGAGAGAGAGAGAGAGAGAGAGACGCCCCGTTGCTTCGTGTTCAAATGGATAACGGCTGCAGAGAAAGTGAAACACTGCACACATATATACAGATGCGCAACGCCGCGCCGCTGCAAAACATCGAAAAAATTCGTTCACACTCTTGACAAGCGCGCGCGCTTTTATTTCTCTCTCTCTCTCTTTCATGAATATATGCAGCTGGATAAGACTTTTTTTTGCCTATATGTACGTTTGCCTCGGGAGCGTGCATTTATTTGCCTTGGAGATCAATCGACGTGTATACGTTAATGTACGATCGCGCGACGATACAATGTTAACGATACGGTGTGTTTGTGTATTTTCTTATTCTGTTTTTTTTTTTCAGCTGCGAATGATAATTGTTTTGACAATTTTATATTGTGACTCATCGGCTGAGTTTATTTGTACGTTAAATGAGTTTCATGATGAACAAAGTGTATGTGTGTGTGGTTTGTTCATTTGCGTGCCTTCGATTGAGCACAAAGTTGAAAGTATTATCAATGCGAATAACAGAATTGTAATTTTTGCTCGATGAATGAGTTGTATGCCGCATATTGCAGTTGTAAAAGATCCGTTGTAAGAAAATTCAGGTTGATTGATTCATAAATTAATCGTGTAATAACTTCTGTTTTTCTCTCTCTCTCTCTCTCTCTCTCTCGATTAGCATTCTAATAATGCCGCTATATAGTGGCACGAATTCCCAGATCGTGTAACGCACCTCGAAACAATGGAATATTTATATTAATATTTCGATAGATTTCACGATCGATGATTGAAGTAGGTCTAACACCTGGTCAGCGATCAGAAAAAATATATAAATATGCTTACTTGAAAAAAAAAAACGTATTCTCGAAATTGGAACGCACGTACGCGATTATACGTTTTTTCATCGAACTCCATATAACAATAAACGCTCATTGTTCCGATAGAATCTTTCGCGATTATAAAGAGAGAGAAAAAAAGTAGGCGAACACTAACAATATATCTCGACACGCTCGGTACGCACGATAAATTTCCCAATCGAGAGAGAGAGAGAGAGAAAAAAAGTCGTGCTAACGAGACAAAAGTCGCGCTCATGGACTTTCGCGATCTAATCGGCGTTTATCATAGTCCATTTGCAATCGCGGTGGCAAAAATATATGGGACGTCGCAAGTGGAACACAGTATATATATATATATACAGGTGCAATTGCGCGAAAACGCGAAAGGCGCCTTGTATATCGGGAGCAAAACGGGAGCGATCGGATTGGAGTTTATCACCTCCCCCTTTGACGTTACCTGTCGATGCTGTTGGATAAGAGAATGTTGCCTCGTTTATTTATTTATTTTTTGCGAGTTTTACCACTCGTATTACACAAAACGTCTGGCGCTATCTGCGGCGGTTGGCAACGATTGTTGGAAATAATTCATCATTTACCTACTTGGAAAAATCCGACAAAATGCAAATTAATACTAATTGGACTTTCCATATTGCGTCTATATACCGAGTATGTTTTTTTCCTGTTGCACTGTATATAATATGGCGATAAGATTTGTACCGGAGCATGTAACAAATTTGTTTTTACAGTCTGTCTCTCTCTCTCTCTCTCTCTCTCTCTCTCTCTCTCTCTCTCTCTCTCTCTCTCTCTCTCTCTCTCTCTCTCTCTCTCATATGCATGCCGCGTAGGTAGAGAAACACTTGATTATTCATATAAATATATATAGAAGGCTCGTTAGGCTATGTGCCGCAAAAGAAAATTTGTAACGAACTCTCCTCTATATAAGACCACACGGCAATAAATTGTTTGTCCATAGCGAGCGGCCCTTATTAAACAAGCGGGATTGGTCTGTCTATAAAATACCGCTTAATTAAAGCTGTCAATGGCACGCTGTTCCAAGCTAAAATATGAAACTTTCGGTTGCGCATGATATCAAGAATTTACATACTCCACCACATTATATATACGTATATAGTAGCGCAACGCAAACTCGACGATTAAAACGCGCGCGCGGTGCCCCTTTCGCGAGCACTGTCACTGATTAATCGATAAGATCTTCATTGCGCTTTATATGATCTATACATGCGTATAGCGAGCGACAAAACCGGTCGAATAATCTTTTTTTGTTTTCGTTTCGGGCAATTATAATTGCGCGCGCGTGCACCGAGTGAAATTGAATTTCACGATGAGGTTATAAACCGTACTGAGCAAAAAATTAAATATGTCTCGCATACCAAAACCCAAGGTAATGCGTTATAAGTCGAGCTAATGTTGATTTATGTAATTTCTCGTCGTCGCGACTCGGAACAGGTGTTATTAATTTGCCAAGGCGATATATATGTGCGTATACGTACTTTTTGCTCGTCTTCGATATACCTCGTGCATACCGGAAAATTCTTATCTCTCTCTCTCTCTCTCTCTCTCTCTCTCTCTCTCTCTCACTCTCGTAACGCGGGTAATAATCGCGTGTGTGTGTGTGTGTGTGCGCGAGGATTTGCATGCCTTGAAGGCTTATAAAACTGGAATAATATAACTATGAGGTAAGCTCGTTCGTATACACAGCTCATTGTGTGCTCCTCGCGAGAGTGAAATCCGCGCGCGACTTTCGTTTTTTTTTTATTCAAAATATATCATACATACACCTCTATGTCGCTCCTCGCCACATATGTAACAATAGGTGTAAAGGCATTAAATCTAAATCAACAATGAAACGCTTTCGGCTCGTTAGACTCGCGTATAAATCACACGTGCATGTATCCCACATTTCTTCTCTCGAGTATAATCATCGTCAAAAAAAAAAAAGTAAAAGTGCAATGATGTGCAATGATGTACATCGCCCGAGTTTCTCCCCGATGATATGCAAACTATTGTTGCGCTACAGCAGCAGCAACAGCAGGCAGCAGGCAGCAACTGACGTCTCTTAAAAACTTTGTTGCCGCGAAGTTTCACTGCGCACCTCGCGAAAAACTTTACAACCGCATAGTCCCGAAGTATATTTCTGTCGGTGAGAATCGTGCGTTTGAAATTCAGCGTTAAAATGCTGCAACGTTTCGCAATCCTCACGCGAGTTATTGACTTCATTGTGAATTCGGCGTTCGTATTGTATATATACACACACACACCTATGTATACGTAACGTGTAGCACTGTTGGAAGAGTTACAGTTAAGTCACAAAAGGGCATTTATAATACGTCCATCCCATAGCATTAAAGGAAAAAAAAAGAGCGAAAATGTTTCTTTGAAATCATTATCGTATGTACATACATATAATGACGAAATTGCACGCGCGTCCATTATTTTCACACAAACTCGCGGCAAAGCGTTGCGCAAACGAAAAAAAAAAGTGAAGATTACCGATGGCTAATCATCAAGCTTATATAGCTTTTGTCTATATGGCCAGTGGAGATTAATTAGCATGATTTAACGAACATGAGAAAGGAATAGAAAGAAGCCTTGCTTTATTGGGTCAGGCGGCGTGTGTGTGGGCTCTCGTTGCCATACTTCGTGTGTGGAGGCGTCGGTGACACATGAAATTATTAGGGTCTCTTCTCGCGCGTGTATATAAATATATATTCTTTCGAACTTATAGTATAAGTATGAATCATACAACGACAACCGCGACTGCATAAGTGTCTAACTTTCATTGTACGCGCGCGCGCTCGAGTTCCATTGCGAAAGTGAAAAGGCCAATTTGTTGATTTCTCGCTGTGCGCGCAGAAAGAGAGAGAGAGAGAGAACTCTCCATGCGCGTTAAATTTGATGCGACGACGCGGATCTGATTTGCTCTTATACTGCTGTGTGCGCGCGCGCGTTTTCACCTCCATATCAATCATCGCTTTTGCACTTATTTATGGCCAAGGCGATTTCCTTTTGGCTTTTTATACCGACGTTAATTTGCCGCTGCGGAATTGTTATTAATTATACCGACTGCGCGGGGAAAAAAATGAATCTAGCGAGATATTGCAATTTCGCTCTCGATTCAAAATGGCATTAAAGTTCCGCTATAAACTTCTGTAGATATATAATAAGCGAGGAAAATTTATCTCGACTTCCCTTCAACCTGGTAGAAAACTCCATTTTTTAGCCCAGTTATTGGCCATTTCCGACCATTTCTTTGCCAACTCCGCCATTTTTTGTCCACTAACTGCACTGCGAAAAAAGAAGTGCCTAATTATTAGGCAACCGGATCGCTTAAATTTGACCTAATAGTTGAGGTGCCTAATGATTAAGTACCCCCTCCCCTAGATAACAATAATTCAATACTGTTATCATTTTAATTATTATTATTGTTATCTATGGGGGTGCCTAATCATTTGGCACTTTTTTTTCTGAGTGTGATCTAAAAAATGGAGTTTGGACAGTGGTTCGGTTAATTTATAGATTGTAGACATACTTGAAATAATTACCGTCGATAAATATTGCTGCCTACAGTGCGACTAATCATTTTTGGAGTATTCTATGCGGCGGTTTTTCCACAAAAAATTAAGAAGTCAATGATTTCCAGCTGTTTATATTCACGATAAAAAAATTCTAGCACGCGTCATATGCAAACATATAACAGCTAGAAATCATCGTTGATTTTTTAATTTTGTATGAAAAACGACTGGATAGAATGCTCTTAAAAGTGACTACTTAGTCGCACTCTAAGCAGCAACATTTATCGATAGTAATTATTTCAAGCATGAGCTACGATTTATAATTTAGACAAACCATTAGAGTGAAGTCGACGCTAATTTTCCTCAGTTATTGCATGTATATCTATATAGAAGTGTATAGCGGGGCCTTAATCTGACGAAAGTGTAAGGTACAGGCGAGGTTGAGCAAGTTTCAAACAAATTAGATTCGAGGGCGCGAATTATGGTTGAAGCTTCGATTCAGAGCGAGCAAGTCGATGTAATCCCGTTGGTAATCCAATTGTTCGGGCATATACCGAGCCAAGTATCAAAACAATCGCAATGAATACACGTTGTGCGCAAAGCAAATGCATACCTTGGAAGAGCCATAAAACGCTTTTTAAAAATAGACATTAGTCCGAACACAATCAGACATTAGCGAATTCAATGTCGAAGCAGCTCGATAATACGAGGCGCGTCGCCGCCGATGAGCTCGCGTATAAGCGTAATGTATATATCTGCAATTTCCCGATAAGCGTATACGTATAGCATTGTCACTCGATGCTTTTCGCGTATACAACACCGACTGGGATAATAAACTTTCAGAGCAAGCAATTCTCAAGCGCGCACGAATGGTTTTATTGTTATCGAGCTACGCACGCTATTATTCCATCGAAGGAAATGAAATATCCGCGAGTATTGGATATATCAATGTGGATAACAAATATAAATGTCGAAAGAATACTAACCCACGCCCATGGTTATAGGTGAAAAACTGGCGCAACAGACACGGATGTGCTCGCTCATATATATAGCTAATACACACACGTGTTATATATACAGTTATCCGCGTTTCGATCGACAAGTCAAGGACTAATATTTATGGATATCTTTGATATCGGGTGAACGGCTAACAGTCTAGAACTCCAAGGATACACACTCCACGTTAATAAAAAAAAACGTAACGTAAGGACCGCGCAGCTGAGAGACAGAGAGCATATAACGGAGAAAACGTAATGGTGTCTCGCGCGTCAGGTGGATAGTGTGTGAGAAATTTGCTCGTTACAATCGACTATCTACTCGAGTTAAATGCAGGCGCATGCACACACACATACGAGTGTCGCTCTTTTGTTGCGTCGCGCTCGCTTCGTCGAGAGGGAAAGCATATATAACGGAAGCCTCGAATTCTACTCAGAATTTCGCGCGACGTATATACTAATGATCGAGTATAACTTTTGCTGACGTTTCCTTTTAAATTTCGAGTGTACGCGTAATTAAGACTTGGAAAAAGCAATTAAAGTTGCTGACGATCAGACGCCAGCAATGCAGTAACGCTCGTTGTAGTGTAATTACAAGTGTATATACGGCAATTAGTGATGCGCGCGATGGATTTTTCGAAAAATAACAACAAAAAAAAAACATTAGCGGAATTTTCTGTCTCGAATGGCGTACATAAAGTCCAGTTATGATGGAAGACGCATATTTAGCTTCGAGCGTGGAAATACGTTTTGCGGAACGAACGAAAAGAAAAATGCGCAAGCTCGCTGGAATAAATTAGGAATTAAAAAAAAAAAGAACAACTCACTGCACGAAATCAATTAGAGTCGTCTTTATTTATGTTGCCGTTGTTGCGCAATGCGCGCACCGGGGCTGTAATTACCAACCCGCTGCTTCTTCTTCTTCTTCTTCTTTTATGATTGATGCGCGCTTCTGAGTGTCATAATTGAGCTGATAGAATTGCAAACTATTTACGGCTAACTCTGTAACTGTATGCCGGCTTCTTTCTTTTTTTTCAACGTTGAAAAGAGAGAGAACAAAAACGTTCGTTTACAAGCGTGTTATGCACGGATTAAAATGCTTATTAGCAACGATTACCGTGTTATTTTACACTTAAAGGATCCGACAGGCTGTTGAACTTTACGTTCATTAATTATTTATCCTTTTTTTTTTAATTCGATTCGAGTACAACGTGAATCAGCCAGAAGTTATGCGTACGCGCGCGTCATCGTGATGTAATTATGAAAAAATAAATAAATTCAATTCGTTAGCGTGATAGAAAAAAAAAATTTTTTTTTTATTATTCGAACAATGCAATCGATGCGTTATACGTTAAAAATGAAAACTCGTTTACTTTGTTTGTCGTCGTGCTTTAGAGAAGAGAAAAAAGAAAGAAAGATTTTTTAGTATATCGGTGGATCGTCGTCGAGTCGTCGAAAGTGCTTTCTAACGTTAGGCCTGTAGTTGAGGTCGTAATAGGGGCGAACGTAGTCGCGTTCGAATCTGCGCGCGCTCTCCTCCATCGGCGTGACGATCTCGATGACGGCGCTCGCACTGCTGCTCATGCTCGCGTTGCTACTGTCTTCCACACTGCTCCTATATATACAATTTCCGACACAAATGTATAACAATTGCGATTGAACTTTCACGCGCGTTTTAATTCGATGTTTTTTTTTTTGCTTTATTATTACGCAAATTTTCGCAGAGAGGCCTTTGTGTCTTGTATCTGTTTACGATGTCGGTTTAATTAGTTCGACGGGATGATTAAGTGCACGACTTGGGAGAGAGAAGGAGGTGGGGATTATTGGTGTGATGATAATGAACGATTTTCCGTTGCGTCATGTGTGGTTATAGAGGCAATTATTTGCTTTCGAGGCATGTATGTGAATGACGCGCGATGTGGTTGCCCATAGTTACCCAGGATTAAAACTTTCGATGCGGGCACCCCCACTGTAATTTTTCATGATAAATATATGTATATACGTCGTGTGCACGAAGTTTGTAGTTCGTATATATAATGTAATCGGAGAAAATGTTTATTATCCATCACAACCACCCACTGCTATATGACACAAGATCTTTGTGAAACATCAACGGAAAAAAAAATTATTGTAAAGTTATTATTTCTTTTCCGTAAGAAGCGCGTCCGTGTATGAAAAAGTTTTCGCTATTAGAAAATATATGTTTCGAAATCACGATCAAATATGGGCCAGTATAGAAAGTGCGAGTTGCAATTTTTCTTTCAATGAGCGATATAGCAGAAATGCAATTTTCTCTTTTATGATTTTTATATATATATAAAGCAGCTTTTATTCAGCGGCAGTCTCTCGAAGGTTCGACGTTAATAACGAGAATTGGCTCCGGCGTAAAACCTTAATTACAGAAGAAACCATCGCAAACGATTCGAGAGAAAGAGAAAGAGAGAGAGCATACTAAACCAATTAATAACAACGGGACTCCCCCTTTGGCACAAAGAACAACGAACTCGATGAAGTCCACACATCGCGAAAGTTTGCGTGAAAAATCGGCAACAGCATGTCCTTGGACGCTGTTGCAGCAAGCAACACAAAGAAAGAAAGATCCGTGTGTGCTCGGATCGAAAGAGTGTCTTTGAAAAATCTCTCGCTCGTGCGCGCACAATACAGTATCTTTCTTCTTTTTTCTTCTTCGATACAATCTTCATCGAGGAAGTTCTGCGTTCGCGTGGGCGAAAAAAACTCTCGAGTGGGAAGTATTATGGCGACAATACTTGCGGAGCGAGCACTTGCGCCAATTATCGTGAATCATACACACACGCGACTAATGCAACATCATATATACGAATCCTTATTTACATAATATCGACAAGCGCGCGTGGCGCGCGACTATCGCAAGGTGCATTGTATATCGGTTTTTTTCTTTTCGGGCTCGCGACATTTTATTTACAGCATTGTGCTTTGTTTGCGATGATTATTAATTGCAACAACACGCGCGAGTACATGTCAATGGGCATTATGTTCTTTGTAAACCTGAGAAAAAAAAACCATATTTCGTCACTTTTGTTAACTAATCATCGAGCTTCAAATGAGAAAAAAATTATGATTACTTCGAATTAATCGCTAACGAAACGAAGTAATAATCAATAAAACCTCCCGTTATTTATAGCATAGACTTGTAACTTATACACGATTAATCGATTTTTCCGAACACATCACACACCCTTCGTATATACATACGTTGGAAAGCTCGTTGCGGCGCGTTTATATACTCTCGCGCTTTCGGGAAATAATTGTACGAGGGCTCCTCACGCTCTCTCTCCTCGTATTCGCACGCGACGATATTTCTCCGACTCGCGCTTACACACGCCATTAAAGCTCTCGTGTGTCGAGCTTTACCCATATACATCGCTTACTAATAAAACTTCGAGCTTCGGCGATTTGCATGTTTACCTCGCCGACCTGTATATATGAGCAAATCTACAACAAAAAAATTCCACAATTCGAGAAAGTTGGGGCGAATTTTCAAAAGGGGTGCACGCTCTTGCCCGGTTGAAAAAGAACACGTGTTTTTTTTGGAAAGCGGGACACATGCCCATTTGTGTCAAAAAAAGCATGTGTCCCTCGGTGAGACACATGCCCCTCGTCCGGATACTTGGTTGTACCTTAGGCTCAATTTGAAAGTGAATTTATTAAAATTAAGTACAAAATATATTTATTA
>JAWWMK010039623.1:0-12016 GCA_035047105.1 Galeopsomyia nigrocyanea
ACGGTGAATAGCGTATTAGCGTCTCTATAGACGGTCGAATGTGATATTCAAGTTTTTGACATAAATGACATTTTTGATGCTTTTTGACATAAATGACGTTATTGACATTGTCACGTCAAATACTCAACGTCGTGTCGAAAACCGACCAATGGGAGTGTGTGTCTGAGCGTGAGTGTACGCGAGTATAGATGGGTCTGACGACGTCATTGGTGAGTCTCAGACTTTCGGGAAAGCGCCGGGAGAGGGAAGCGCCCTTTTCCCCTTGAATGAGTGAAGCGCGGGCGGCGGGGAGTCGTTGAGAGTGTGCGTGCCCATTGAGTTTGCATCTACACGTCATTATTAATAAATACCACTTATTATACACATTAACGTCGTGTATTCATCCCTTATTCTCACCCCTTGCGTATCAAATTCCACAAATATTTTGCGATTTGACGTCAATAAATTTGTTCGTTAAACATTTATGTTTTTTTTTCACGCGCGAACTTTGGATTTATCTCGCTCATCGAGTAATGAAATTTACCGAAGAAAGAGAAAAGGAAGAACAAGGGCGAGCTCATCAGCGAAAGCCATTCTTATATATATGCAGTCTTCGTCGCCGTCTCTCAACGACAATTTAATCAAAAGAACAGCAGCAGTAGCACTAACGTATATATACGGACCTTGGAGAGCATAAATCTCGACGGTAGAGCGCACGAACAAAAAAAAAAACGGACTGTTCCCCGACGGCAGCAGCGCAGTTCGCTTCGGGGTCTCGTGCGAGCAGTAAAAATTTAATTTTGAAAAAAAAAAAACGCGACCCATTTTCCACTACTTGCGCCGCTTGCAATGACACCCGGAAGCGATGACTCTCAAGCCAATGTCCAAGACAATGGAAAAAGAAGAGACACGCGTTCAATATTTGTACCTTTGTCCTTGTCGAATTTTCTTGAAATTTTCCTAGAATCTTTCGCGGTGGCGCGATGTCATTTCGTCTACGTTACATAACTGTAACGAGTCTTTGTGTATGTATATATATAGAAGAATCTTCGTTGTCGTCGCAGCTGCGGCTCACGAACTCTCGATGAGCTTTTCTCGTTCGGGTTACAGAGAACGGCGGCGGCGGCAGGATATAGAAAAGGGGGCAAAAGTGAGAGGGCAGAGGCGGCTCCTTAATCTTGCAGATAAATCTGAATGCTCGCGACTTCTTTGCGACAAGGAGCGAGCTGCGCGCCGACTGTATTCTGTTTTTGTCCTCGCGTTTATATATTTTTCTTTTCTATCTCTTTGTACCCGGACAACGACGGCCAAAGCATTTACGTATTTACATTTCAAACAAATTGTTATATTGTCGAATAGTGGAAAGCGAGATTGCATTGTTCCTTATAATTGTTTTTTTTTTGTCAATACAAACTTCATACTTTCGTCGTTTTCCGTGTCATAAAACTCGAATAACTATTGCACGCGGATATCGATGAAAAAAAAAAGAAAAACCCGTTTTATTTCGCAGCGATAAAGTTCTCGCGCGTTGAAAAGTGACAAGTGCGCGTTCCATAGACTAAAACGCGACAGTGACTAACAGCGTAATAAAGTGGTCGAGAGTTTTGTCGTATATACATATTTAAAAAAAAAAAGGAAGGTGCACAAAGTTTACGTAACGCATTACTTCGCAGTTATTTTCCATTTTACATTCCGAAATACCGCGAATTCAAACCAACCGCGAAAGCTCGCAGCAAAAATAAATAGCGAATCCCCTGCTGCGTGTGCAGTGCACAGCAGCAGCTTCAAACAATTGCCCGCGCGCTGTTTGCCTCTTAATTCGCAAACACACAAGGCTGCGGCTGCAGTGCGTACAATTTGCATCGAGATTAGGTTTTGTGGCTTCATTACTGCGCATTGGTGTAAAAAAAATATATATATATACGCCGGTCAACTTGTGTTTGCATAGTGTGTCTGCCCGAAATTTGCATATTTTATATATATCGTGCAGAAAGAGAGGCGCCGCAAAGGCAAGCCACTTCGCGACTCATTAAATAAATTAGCGCGCGCATTAAGCGAGAGAGAGAGAGAGAGGGAAACTCTCGAGAGCTGCGTTGAAAATCTGCTTTCTTGCATTTTCCCTCAGCGCTGCCACCACTATATTTTTCGCGCGCTACTCTTCTCTCGCTTTCGCGTGCTTAGGATTTAGCCCCGAGAATTTTCGCTGCTTCTGCTGATTTATTTCGTTCTGCATTGTTCCGAGAGAGCGTATAATCCGTCTTCATTGTGCAGTCAGCAGTAGGAAAAAGCTGGCAAATTCTTTTATTCGCTTGTGCAAAAAAAAAAGTTTTCCTTTTTTTATTTTGAAAATTTTAATGTTTCGCTCGTAAAATTGCGCTTTGAAATATTTCACAGCGATAAAAAGTACCGTTGAATGTAGCAAAATCACATAGCTGAAAAAAGCAAGTTTATATAGCCTACAAAAGCGAGGAAAAAAACATTTGGGCTCTCTAAATCCAGCAACGCAATGACTGCCACGGTAACGTTTTTAAAAATAGCAAAGAGAAAAAAAAAATAAACGAAAGCTTCGGCGGACGATCGACAATAAAATGCAATATATTTGATGTTCGCCGATTTTCATCTAGTTACGCAATCAACGGAAATTCGCGTGGCGTGCATCCATAGCTTCTTTGGCCTTGGCATGTATTTTTAGCCGCGAGTAAAATGCGTGGCCCACATTCGGCTCGTTAAAGTGCAAGGCACTCTGTCGCTTCCGTTGTCATTGCCGACTACATAACTGCCGTGTACACTGCTATTCGATCATGTCGTCGTACGAATGAAAAAGTAAAAAAAAAACTGTGAAGTATAGTCAGGAAATCTCTTTTTTATTTTCAGAGACGAGTTGATTGATGAGAAAAACCCACTTTTATTTGGAGGATTAACGTACACGGGATTCTCCCGTTTCCACGATTTCTTAAGTGTCTTGTAATCCACGACTGATTTAAATGTGACAAATATTATTATGCAAAATTCAGATATGGACAATTTATCGTATAATCCGATGATACTTTTAGTACACTCGTTTCAATGAAACTATCATTTTCGTCAAGGCTAAAACCACCCGCTGACATCGAAAGATTAAGTTTCACACCGAGAAGGGGAAAAATATTAAAAATAATGCAAATATGTGGGGAATAATACGAGCGACGAATGCAAGGGCACGAGAGTTGGAATACCGCTCGGAGCTTAATCAAGCTGAGAAGAGAAGAGGGGGACACAGATTTATCAAGTAAGCCCGTGAAAAATGCGTGAAATTTCTTCAGATCCCGAGTCTCTCTCTCTCTCTCTCATTACATATTCTCCCGAATTCCCGGGGCGTATTCCTCGAATAATTCAGCCAAACCAAGCTGCAATGTATATACACAGAAACAAGGCAAATTTCGCCGCACGCACGCTTGGCAATATATACACAATCCGCCACGCTTTCCCTTCTTCCTTACCCTTATATTACTCACATAATATTGGTATATACGGCATTTTACCTTACTTGCGGAGCAGAGAGAGAGAGAGAGAGAGAGAAGATTCGCGCAAGCGTAAACGTGGATTTATGGAAATCGGGCCAAGACGTTGTAGCTGAAGCCGCGAGTCAAGCGCTCGCTCGCATGAGCTCGCCTTTATTTCTGGACGGTTGTTTTCAAACTCTATTTTGCGCGATTATATCCTCGAGCGCTCGCGCGTCGGCTTTGTGTATACCATAGACTGAACGTCCGTCTTCTCTATTTCACTTTCGATTTAGCAATTCTTCGATTTTAAACGAATTTATGGTTTATGAAATGATGATTTTATTTATTTTTTTCTTCTGTTGCAGAGCGAAGCAGGCCTAACAGTGGTCATGGATCTTCGATTGACAGTCGCGCAGTACAGTTAAGGTAACGCAAACACTCCACTCCTCTTTTCATATCGATCTCATGAATGTTTGTGTGTATAGTTGACGGTCACTTTATCGAACCGTCAACAATTCGATGTATAGACATATCTGTTTAGCTGCAAAGAACAAAAAAAAAAAAAACTAGTTTCAAGGATTCGCACAATTTGAAAGCTTTGAACTGTTCATGATATACTCCATGATTGGCTCAACAACTGGCGATCAAGTTGAGAAACGCTGTCGATTAATTACAGTCCGTGATAGCGGCACGTATACGCTCTGGAAATCTAGCCTGGCAATTCACGGTGTTGATAATGATAGTAGTACATACCAATTTCTGTGAACTACTCCAATAATTGGCTATGTGTTTATATTGAATGCATGCCACCGTCATCATGAATATTGCATTGAAGTTTTTTTTTTTTTTTTGTGATTGCTGCATTTTGCGATGAATTATAAACTGTACGTAGTTGAAAAACCAAAAAAGAATTACAGTTCTCATAATTTTTACATACTTTTCGCGCGTGTGATCCACGCGATCGAAGATAAAGAGGGAAACGATCGGCTGATGAGTTTACGCGCAAAAATTATATTGCAACAATAAAGAAATCACTTGTCTTCTCGGTCCACTAACCCAGTGTGGCAAGCGTGTGAAACCGCCAGTATTATGAGATTCTCTCAGGTTGTTGTTGAAGATGCGCAATGCGCGCGAGAACAATAAACGTCAGGTGTGTCTGGGAAAAGATATGAAGAGAATGAGAGAGTGAGAAGCGTTAATTAGTGTATGCAAAGTGTTATGCGATGGGAAGATATGCTCGGGTTTAGTGAAATTAGCGTGATCCGATCTGATCTGCAGTGGATCATCTCGATTAGAAAATGGTTTTCACAAAAGTAGTTAATGGTTTAAAGTCAAAATAAAGTAAATTGTGCACACAGCAAAAACTTGTAGTAGAAACTTTAGCATCAGGCGCAACAAATATCTCAGGGCTTTCGGTTAATTGGAGTTGTTCGAACGGCAGCATTAAAATGTAAAGTTTAGTAACAAACACAGTTCCTGTGCAGGAGAATGCAGTCGCGCAGAACTGCAGCCATAACTTGGCACATAAAGAGCTGCGGCGGTGGCGGCGGCACGGATTAGCCGCGAGTGTCTAGCTGAGTTATCGCTAGGCATTTACCCGAAAGGAAAGGAAATAAAAAAAAAAACAAGGAGGAAGAATAAGAGGAGTCGAGCCTCCTTTTTTCCCCCCATTACTCTGACCCGTTCGCGCCATATAGCAGTTCCCTTCCCATATAGCTTCAGCTGATCCGACTAACTGGTTCTCTCTCTTTCTCTCTCCCTCTTTTGCTACTGACGATTCCTCGAGGCCATAACGACCCCTCCGCAGCAGAGATAGGGGGAACTCCTCGCTCCGCGCCTAACTTAACTATTTTGATTAAAACTTGCTTCCGTACAGTCAATATGCCTTTCGCGCAAGCGCGAGAGCACGCCAAATTGAGACTTATTTTACCCTGAGCTTCTATATATAGCTAACGACTCAAATTGACTTTGGGGATTTTAAAGGCCAGTGTGAGAGACAGAGAAGGGGAATCCTTTGCCAAGGGGAGAAACTTTCAAGTTTTTCTAACTACACTTTTTTTTAAGTGCTTTACTTTTTTTTTTGATCCTATCGAGCAATCTTCATTTTTCATTAGCTTTGAGCAAGTAATTTTCTTTTTTTTAGCTTAAAATCCTTTTTTTTATTGATGTTCATTGTGCAGACCAAAGCGGTTTTTTTTTGTTGATGTATAAAAGACATTGCAAGCGTAAATTTTATCATGAAGTGTTCAATTTCACTTTATGAAGAGATGCGTTGTGAATTTTAATTGGTCGTTTCAAAAGAAAATTAACGGTGCCATTAAGCTTATTGACTCGAAAATTCAATATGCGCTCGCGTACCCAATTAATTTATCGATAAAAGAAATTGTTATAGTTATCGTGCCTCATTTTATTTACTTATTGATAACCCGCAAAGGATTAAAAAAGGAAAAAAGCAATGAAATTTGTGTTCTACTAGTCTTAATTATTCTGAATTCGAATTATGTCCGATGATTAAAGTTGTAGATTATAAAATAACCATAAAGCTTGCTCGTCCATATATTGAAATCGAAGGTGAAATGAGAGCATATGCATCGTCAATAGCACCTACGCGCGCTCAAGCGATGCAAGTTTGTCGGTCTGTCGTTCGGCCTCCTAGACAAAGAACGCTAATTGTAGGTAATTAGGTCGAATTAATGTTGGCGAGGCTCTCGGGCGCGAGGCAAGAAGTCGCTCATCGCTGAAACGGATATTATACGCGCAAGAAGCGCGCCGCGCCACACCGCTCGAGTTTATGGCCGAACGAGCGAGGCACAAAATCCATAGTTTATATATCTCCAACAGCTCGCGGCTCGGCTTGCCTCATGCATGTGATTGAGTTATCATTAGTTTCTCCATGTTTCTTGCAATTCTTGGGCGTTCGCTCGTGTGAACAGTTTTTTTTTTTTCGTCGATTAAACAGGTTTTAGCGTCGATATTATCGCGGCTTTTATAGCAGCAAGTAAATTTATACGGTAAATTGTAATTAACGTTTCAGTCATTTTCGCCGTTCAAACTAGAATAGCCGTTATCATCCATAAAGTTCTTAATTAACTCTCGTGCAAAGTGATTAATTAACGTTCTTCAAACTACTGCAATAGTCATCATTGAAAGTCGTTAAATGAATATCTAATTAACATGAATAATTATCGTTGCTGAAAATACGAAATTTGCATTAGTAAAGTTTTTTTTTTTCAAAATAGAGTTACACCATGTAAAAAAGTTCGTGAACGAATCGTTAATTGAAAGCTACATCAAATTCGAAAATGTTAAATTAAACGAAATCCAGTTCTCAAAGTTACTCCCCCTTTTTTTTAAATAAACGCTTGCGTTGCGAGAAACTCGTTACAGCGCAGCATTGAACTCGCAAAGACATTCCCCGTTTCGCGTACATACGATATCACCCACATGCGCGCATGCAGTACTAACGAGCAGCGGAAACGTCGACGACGTATCGCCGCTCGTAAATCATGAGCGCACCGTTAAAAAAAATAGCCGAGAGAAGCTGTTAAAGTCTGATGTGAAACACGAGCAAAGCGGGTCAGTGCAGCAGGACTTTCTTTGATTTCGATAAAAAATCGCGTATAGGCACACAGCTGTAGAAATGAAATCGCGTTGTCGTGTATCGCGTGTCCCTATAGCATGTAGCAGTAGCAGCAGCTTGAATGTCTCTCTTTCTCTGTCTCTCTCGCACCACCCTTTTTTTTTCTTCTCCTTCGTCGAGAGCTGCCTTTTTTTCCCTCCTTTCTTTTTCTATCGCCCACCTGCAGAGTTGAAGCGTACAGCGGCAGCCTGCCGCGCAGACTCTCTTTAATTAAATCGTAATTAAAGCGCTACCTCGCTTACGCGCTTGTCGAAGCAATTGATGGCTACCCCGCGGGCAAGCCACTACCCACCGTCACGTAGCCATGGCTCTTTCTCCCTCCTTTTTTTTCTCTCTCTCCTTCTCTCTCTCTCTCTCTCTCTCTCTCTCTCTCTCTCTCTCTCTTTCCTCCCAAGAATTTAACCGTAATCAAGAGTGATTAACGCACCTCGCGAAGCAGCAGCAGCAGCAGCTAAATTTCAATATTACACTGCCCGAAGAGAAAAATGCCAGCGTACAATTTACAGAGAAATGAGAATATGGCGAAAATTGTTTACAGCGCGGCAGGTTGGCTAGAATCATACGGAGAACGATCGGGGTATTACAAGCAGAGAGAAGATTGCAAAACCGAGGAAATATGCGTGATAAATAACGTACACACACACGTGCGCGCGTGCGAGGATAATGCAAAATTCGCGGGCAGTTGCATTGAAGATTCAGTCACGTTTTCGCGTGTAGTTCCGCAGCAGCTCAGCCATCCTCGGATCCATCCGTCCGCAGCTGTACCACCGTTGTTGGATTTCAAGTGCGCGCGGCGTTTACGCAAATCCGATGCTATAGTTTAGCGCGTTCGCTGAATCGGCGAGAATATTATTGGCCGCGAAATTCTCTTCGCGCCAGCGTTTAAACGTAATGATGATGCGCTCTCTCTCTCTCGCGCGTGAGAATTGAGGTCTTTATATATCTAATTCCGCAAATGCCGAAGAGAGAATTGCATCTCTCGCCGAGATTACGCTGATGTAATCACGCGTAATTTCACGCGAAAGGTATATCTAAACATACAGCGTTTAGAAAGTAGCAAATATATGCTGATCGTTGTCGGTCAATTTGCTAATAGATTCGTTTGCTTTGCGAAACGAGTGAAAGTTTGCTGCATTGCGCATAGTATAAATACACTCGTAGATTCAATTATCTGATGCATTCGAATACGCGGCAGCGATGTGTATATATAACAGCATCGCTACTACTGCTGATTCAGACATATAACGACGGAGAGAACAATCGAGGTGTATTTCCAATCAGCGGCGCTGACGTAACTATATGTAATTTCGGAAAGCACATCCGACGAGAGCTCGAAGAACAAAGCTGCTGTAACGACGCGAAGCGCGATTCGGCGGAAACCTGCGCTCGTATACCCTTTTCCCTTTCGACGCACCCTGAACTTGGATTTCTCTCTCTCTCTCTTCGCGACATTATGATGAATTATACCAGCGTACTCTACTCTCTCTTGCGGTGCCTGTACGAGTGTGAAGAGGCATTTTGGTTGCCGACTATCTAATCGAACAGAGTATTATAAAAACTCTATGCTGGCCGGCGATTTATATGGCCAAGGCAACTTTTTTTTGTTTACTTTGAATCGTATTGTAACGATTACTTGCGCAATCGCCGAGTAGATTTTTTTTTGTTATCCCAAGGCCTGGTTACTTCAATCTGTAACTGTAATAAGGAATAAAAATGATCTATCGCAATGAATAGCTATATTTATTCTAAAAAAGCTCGTTGTACTCAAATAAATCTCCCGGGCGATATTAATAAACGAAGGTAAAGGTGCAAACAGTGCAATCACTTAACTCTCGCGACGGATTATTTACAACCTCGGCGAATAATCAATTTTACGTCGGAGCGTGTAATAATTAAGAGAGAAAATTACATGGAATTACATCTCGAAGGTGTAGTCTATATCTTGCCGCCGCGCTAGTTTTTATAGCGTCTCGTAAAAGCTCGCAGCGAGAAGCTGCACTTGTTGTGTCTCGGCTTGAGTAAAGTTTACGATATAAACATGCTGCCTGCTAGTCGGCGAAAAAGCTCCCGAATTTACTGGGTAATTACCCGTGGCGAGCGTTTAAATAAGCATTCTACTATCTATACGTATATATAGTCGGTACTTTGAAAGGAGTTCGATCGACTATAAGCACCTACGCCCCGGAGAACTCGTTTGCGACCCGCTGTAACTATGCCTATAATCGGTGCTTTTCTCTTGCAACCACGATTATATGCGCCCCTCAAATTTTATAACTAGCTCATTTTCGCGCTTGTTTTCCTATTTTGTGCGTCGCGCGTAAACATTCAGTTTTCCCTTCTTTTCGTCGGTCTTTTACATCTAGATTGTTATTTTTGTATTCGCGTTGGATTATACGCAAGAAATTTAATGATTTACCTAAACAAAAGCTGTCCAATTATCTGCAGCAATTTTTCGCTTAACTTCGCGAAAGAAACTATGAAATAAGGCAATTTTCGCTATGGGAATTGAAATCGATCAGTAAAATATATAAGACGATAGTGTAGAAAAACACGTAGTAAAAGCGCGCATAAGCGTGCTTGTCGCAGATTGGTATTCTCTTTCGCTACAAGGTCTATTGTCAGCTTGAAACAGGGCGGCGGTACACACACACATACACACACGAGAGCGCGAGCGTGCAGCTCAGCGCGAGATGTGGGAACGACGTGTCCTCTATTATTTCGCTTTCGTGCGCTGCTGGCGTATACTGCAACTACTCTCATCCGCTCGCTTGCGCACATTTTCCAAACTCCCTTAATGAGCCCTCGAACATCATCTTTCAATACTCGAAGCTTGTTTTTCTTCGTGATATGACCCCAATTTAGTTTTACTTGTATCACATTGTTTTACAGAATCTTATAATGACACGACGTTCAATTTTATGCGATGACGAATATATATAGCACGAATAATTATGTGGTATAACGGTGTCATTAAAAATTGATCTGTCGCCAGAGCAACGCTTCCAAGTCAATTAACGTTTGATTTATCTTTTATTCGAATTGACGTATAACCATTAAACTCATAAAATTATCCATTAAATTGCGCGTCATTCAACGGGAATCGAACATCACGCGTATTTGTTATGCATAGCCACGATTAATTGCAGTTTGACGTTCACGTTATACAGTTATAACAAGCACTGCACTGCTTGCATCTATCATTCCCAACAGCATATTAATAATCTACCGAGGCTTTTATTCTGTTCTCAAAATTAACAATATATATATAATCCGTCAATCAAGTACAGAGCCAATAATTAACCTGGAAATCGTCGTTGGAGCTGCACCACCACGACGAATCGAGCAATTATCGAGTTTGGTTTGAAAAAAAAAAAAAAAAAACAAAACGTTGCGGTGGCTATTCGCGCGTGGCTAATTTCATTACTCGTGGCTCGTTTACGTTGGATTTCTGGCAATTAGCTGTGGCCAAAGCAACGTCCAGCGAGCATCGAAGGAATTATCAACGATTTATACACTGCTTGCCTTTTTTTTTTGCTCTCGTACGACTGTATATCGCCACGTTCGCGATGAGTATAACTTTAATTGTATCGTTTTAGACACGCGAGGGCGATATATAGTGAATCGTGCACAACGCACGCGGCAATGAGATTTAATTCGCGTGATCGAGCCTCGTAAAAATAATAGTGATTTGCTTGGGAAATGTGTCGGTCGCTTGGTGGCGGCACGAAAGTTTGATATTTCTTTTTTTTTCTTAGTGGGGGTTGGGAGTGAAATTAAAGAAAGTGCACTTCGGGATATAAAATGTGTCGTCTTATACCACAACGGACTTGTTCTACTTATAAATAAATGTACACTCCCAAGACACCTCTTGTGTCTTTTCCTCATTGTGTTTATAACTTTCCATTTGCAACTTTCTCCGAAATATATATATTTTATTTCACATAAGTAACATATTCCAGCAATGCACGGAATTTACGACTTTCCATTCGAAATTGCGGTAGGAAAAAAAAAAATGTCAGTACATACGAGTAAATAAGTAAAAACGAGCAGCTACAAATTCGAGGGGTTGCACTTGGCAAACGGCATTGTTTCAGCACGTGACAGCACGTTTCCCTCGCGAGAAAGAGAGAAAAAAAGAAGAAGAAATGACTTTTGGGGAGACGACGACTTGGAAGTAGACGAATGAGATGAAAAGTCGTCGTCGTCGTCGTCGGCGGCGAAATATGATGTAGGCCTTAGGTACCTTATACGTGTCGGGACGATTTTTCGCCTCTCGTAATCTCTTAGCCCGACGAGTCTAGCTCGCTTTGAATATATCTGTATATACATTCGGTGGGTTTTCGCGTAGCAGCTGCTATGGTGGGCCACGGGCTGCTGCGCGAAATGATAGCCTCGCGCCTTCCTACCGGATATTGCACGCATGTAGGATATATATCGTTCTCCACTCGTATCATGTTCGACCACTACTACCTCCACTTTTCCCTCGTTTTGCAATATACAACAACGAGCGATGCAGCGCGTTTGCTGTTGCTGCTGCTTTCGATTTTTACACAGCGAGCGCACGCCTATGGGGGTAAATATTGTTCGAGAGCGAAGTCCCTTCTTTTTTTCCCGATATTTATATACATTTTTTTTGTATTCTAGAGCGGCGGTTAAAAACATCGACTTTTTTTCTCGACACGCATACTCGAAACTCTGTCGAGTATCTCAATTACGTATATTGTTTAATACCGGAAGTTAACAAAGTCGATTGAAACGCACGAAGCATATATAGGGGAGGGTGGGCCAAAACGGCACCCCTAACTTTAAAGTCGGCTAAAATCTTAATAAAACTGCAAATAATCAACTTCTGCACGACACATTCACATTCGTTGAAGTAATCCCTACAAAGACCTACCGGATTTAATTTTTTTCG
>JAWWMK010039634.1:0-12015 GCA_035047105.1 Galeopsomyia nigrocyanea
CCGATTTGCCGACAAATAAAAAGTTTCAAATATCAATGCGGCAAATCGGATGATCCTCGCAGTGTAGCGGAGGCATCTCTCTCTGTATACTGCGGAACTGATCGCGTGCGTTTTATATATATATTGTGTTATATTGCTGGCGACACGTGTAACAAAAGCCGTGCTTTATTATTTTTTTTTGTTAGGCAGTGATTTTTTTTTCTACTTTTGATGTTTCAAACGAGTTACTTTGACGCGGTTTAGTCGAAGCTGTCGAGAGTGAATTGTATAGTACTTTGCTCCGATATTTTTGTCAATTTGTCAGCGATAATTACAAGAGAACGAGAGAGAAAAAAAAATTCGTAATAATTCATAGCGAACTAGGCATTTCGCCACCACATCAATCATTTAATACTTCAAATGCCAAACTAATAATACTTTTATTCCAAGGCACACAGACACACACATACAGCTTCGAACTTTCGTAACACGCAGCTTTTTTTGATTCGTAGTATCAATATTGAACAGCCTTCGCCGAGATGAAAACCTTGACGCTCTCAATGTTAAATAAATCGCGGAAAACTTTTGCAAAAATTTGCCTCTCTCTCTCTCTCTCTCTCACGCCAGCCAACTTGTCTTAGTTTTTCGACTTTCGAGGACGGCCCACACACACACACACACACGTATACACACTCCGCGGCCGTCGCTAATGACAGAAACGCACTCATTAGCGAGTGTAGAATGTACGTCTCGTTATTATGTAGGCCAACGGACAAAAATGCATATAATAACAGAACAATATGGCAATTAAGCTATATAATACATACACACGCGTCGCCTGTGTATATGGTTCCTGCGGAAACTTTTTTTTTTATTGTTCTCTAAAGTATTGCGCGATGAAAAAAAAATAATGTTGCGAAAATTTAATAACGAACGCAGTTGTAAAAAAAAATAAGAGAAGTCGATCGTTTTCTATTAAATGACTTCTCACGAAAGGAAGGAAAGAAAAAAGTAATACCAATTACGAGGAACAATCAGTTGGTTCATTAAGCGTTTGGGCGACCAGCGCGAGAGAAAAAGAAACACGCAAATCGCAATTAGTCGGTGACCAAAAAAAAAAGTAGATGGCGATATATATTGCATCAAAAAGCGAAACTGTGGCACCTGCGACTGAGATTGGTGTCACACCTGTTCGGATGATTGTTTTTTTTTTTTAAATCGTCATTAAATTACAAAAACGATCAAAGAATCATAATCTCGTAACGATTTTTTTTTAAAGCGCTGTCTAGTTTAACGAGTATCACATCCATAATTTAAAAGACATTGAAGAAAAGAAAACATATAAGATCCACAATCACTCCGAGGGCTTTCGAACGAAAATTACACATCACACACAAGGTATAAACAGCCAAAGTACACGCACGACGACGACTACCTACTACTACACAACGCCGCTGGTGTATACACAGCATAACTGACAATTTTCCACGCTCGTTACTTATATTCCCCGGCTCGATTAATCGCTCCAAATTATCAAATTATCCTTCGCGGTTCTCTCTCTTAATATCCCCTTCGCGCAATATATAACGCCTATATAGGAAATTATGCATCCCGCCGCTGGTTGGCGAAAGAAAAACTCACGAGAATCTTTTTTTTTCTTTTGCGTTACAGTGTTTCCCTCGTTTTTTTTTTCGTAACGTACTCTACGATTACTTAAGTACACAAAAGCTTTTTTTTCGTTCCATTTTGTTGACAACAGGATACGTCGTGGCGATTAATTAAATTCACACGCGAGATTGTGCTATTTTAAGCAGTTTTTCCCTGCTAAAAATCACTTAATCCGCAACGTGTACTTAACCTCTTTTACGATTAAAAAATTAACACGCAAGCAATTAGAACGCAAGTAAAAAAAAAAAGAAGGTATACATCTGCGTGAATCACAACGCGTTGGAAAATTGGATCAATCACGAGATATTTACTAACGTATCATCAGTACGTCAACGAAGTACTACACACGCCAAAAAAAAAAAAAAAAGAATACATCTTTAAAAAAAAAGAGTAAACTCGAGTAAAGTGGTCATGCTCCCGCACACTCATTATCCGGCGCAAGTGTGAGAAAAAGAAAAGAACCGTCGAAACGCCTATATATATACAAAACTCGCAGAAAAGTGTGTGTGTGTGCAAAAAAAGAGTGAGAGAGAGAGATAACGTTGCTGGCGGCGGGCTGCAGCAGTGCACCGCGCGCGCTCGAGTTGCCCTCAAGGCCGTACAGCCGCTCGCGGTTTCTATTTTCAGAAAATCTCTCGCTCGAGCGTGAAATAGAAAGTATGATATACCTACGGGGTACGTTATACACGCGTGTGTGTGTATGTGACATAACGATCTATTATAAAGGGCGAGAATTCTTTTTTTTTTTAATATATTCTTTTGTGTAATCGAAAGCGAATTTAGGATGAATGAGAATATTATGTATTATCGAGCGACTTAACGATGTGTTTTTTTTTATTCTTGTTGTTCGGTTGCGAAATTAACAATGTAGAAAGACGCTGATTATACTAATTAAGCTACGCGGAGAGAGAGAGAAAAAATGTTGTAAAATATTGGAAAAAAAATTAGCAGCTAATGTATTCCGAGCCTTTTAAAAAAAACGTTAAAGCTCGATTTCTCGGCTGTTAATTATAGTCAAGCCCTTTAGAATAACAGTAATTACATGCCTATATACATTGCGTAAAAAAAAATTTTTTTTCTTTTTTTTTTGTCATCCATCGATATATAATATATATTTCATGATGACATTCCAATCGTCTAATTAACAAATCACGCACTTGCAAAAAAAAGAAGCACAATCGTTTCGCGACTTATCAATTAAGCCGTATATGCATGAGTAGTAAAAAGAGAGAGAGAGAGGATTAAGTAAGAACAACAAACTGTAACAACAGTAAGTATAGACGGTTAATTGCTCCGATGAAAAAGCAGCGCTGCGCATATAGGAGCGCGACAACTTCATGCGCATTTACACTATCGGATTTTCGAAACAATTGCTGTATCGGCTGTTTGAAGTGCTCGCGCTCGTTCGCTCGTATACTCGCTCGCGCGAGATCTTATCTTTTTGGCGTATCATTTCGCAATCGCCTATATATATATACTCTCGAGTCGCGGTTGTCCGACATTCGCCCGGAACGCGACTCACGTGTAATTGGCCAGACGCAATCTTCGCACCTTTGGCTCTCGGCTTTAAAAGGGAGATATTGCAAGGTGTCCGCTATATGTATATATGTATGTATAGAAAAGGGAAAGGGAACTTGCACCGAAAAAAAAAATGTTTATATTCGGGGCATACCTGCCGAGCGAGCGAACGCTGGCAACAAACACTTGTCTTGTATTTGTTTTTTTTTTGTTAAACGATGTATGTGTGTGTTTATGTGCAGCCCCGAAACATGGATTAATTAGAGTTCTATCTCGTGTTTGTGCAAGTTGCTCAACTTTATATCGGGGCCTATTGAATATTTTTTTTCTTTTAATCTTTTCGTTATAGAGACAAAAAGCTTACACACACTTATTTGTGTACTTTGAATTTATCGGTGTATAAAAATTACAAACTCGAGGAATATTGAGAAATTTAAAAAATCATTATGTTACCCTTCAAACCTAACGTTTTTTACGATCAATCAAAATTCTTGCGCGTCGGTAAAAAATTAATTTTACAAATTAACTTGCAGCTCGAGACAAAAAAAATTGGCAATTTTTCCATTTCGCAAAAGAACATAATCATGTGAATTTACGCGGTACGATCAACGCGACTTTTACAACTGAACGCGCGCGCGAGTATATAAAACGCTGATAGTTTTGAAAAACAAGTAATTACATTAAAAGAGCTTTTATATGGCAAAACGACGATATCACTGCCTCGTAGCGCAATTTTGAAACTCGAGCGCACTCGACGGAGAGTTAGAGCGAGCGCAATTATGTACCACACAGTCGGGTGTATATACATTTATATATATATATATATATACGAGTATAGATGTGTTGTGCTTGCTACCGCTTACTGCTGCTGTATATATGTTTTGCTTGCCTTCGCGTTGTTAAAAGCGAAATATCGACAAGTCCACGCGCGCTTATACACATGATCAACGTCAATGTTCCACAGCTTTGAATTACACTCGGCGTTTCCTTTCTAAACAGATTTTCCTTACTCTCGATTTTTTTTTAACGATTTTCTTTTTTTTTGTAATTGTGACTATTTGATTTTTTTCATGTTTTTACGGTGGATTATCGAGAATCCTAATAACTTTATTATCGTGATTTTGTAATTTGAAGGTGTATATAGATTGAGCTGCTGCGCCTATATACAGACAAGTGAAACAACCGCGATATCTGCCACAAAACACCGAACAGCATGCACAGCTGCATGTGTGCGCGAGAAAAGCTACGTTTATAATACGAGTACGTATGTGTGTGTATGTTTGTACCAGCTGTTGCACTCGTTATATCCCGTGTACATTGCGTTCGAGCTCATGTTCGAACGTGATTGTAAGTTTTTTTTTTATTTGCGGCGATTTCTTAATTAAGCTGTGGCTTTAGTGTACGAGAGAGAGAGAGAGAGAGAGGACGATCTTTTCGAGGAATTGTATCGATAAATTGCGGTTAGTACGTAATGTAAGAAACGATGAAATTGTGTAAGAAGATGTTTTTTTGTTAATTTATGAATAAATTAAGAATGAGAAATTAGTAATTTTTTTTTTTAGAAAATCAAGCGAATGGAATTTTTATAGGTAATTTGAAGATCATGCACTGAAAGCCGCACTTTCCTCGATTTAATTGTCTTAATCACTCGGCAGTTAATGTAGCTTGTAATGCGGATTTTATACGAACTTGTAATTACTGCTAATTAATGACGTAGGTAAATTTTTTTAAATTTTGTTCGAAAGTATTTTGTAGATATACATATGGTTATTTGTGACTTATTGTTATATGTTTAACCACAGAGTAAGAAGTAGCATAAGACATTATAAATTAAATCGGTGAAATTTATTCCGGGCAAAAGCATTTTCCTATTTTTTTTGCTGTTAACGTAGAGCTTGACACTCGAACAAAATTCATCAAAACAATTATTGCAGTAGCAGTACTTCTTAGTTTTTGGAATCAAACTCGGAGTGATCCATCTATAAGAACTATGATGAAATATAATGTGTTCGATAACATTGAACAGCATTAAAATTAAGCATAAATCGCAAAACTCAGGTTTCAAGTTATCTTTTACAAATACCCATTTAATATTACAATATTATGCAATTTTATTTCACATTTATTACTCGACCAATTTAATTTCCGATTCTACAAAATGCGCATTGCAAAGGACAGCCCACAGAAGTATAAAAAGCAGCACAAGTCCTATCCAAAGACATCAAACCTTGCAGCGCAACTACAACTCATCTGCCGTGCACTAATTAAACCTATAAAAAAAACCTCCACTGTTAAAATCGATCGAAAAGCAAAGGCATTTAAATCGTGTCTTGCTGCTGGCTGCAGAGCGAGCCTCTACACACACGTTACAAAAATAGCAGTAGCAAGTAGCAACCTACACACACATACAGAGTCAGCGGTGAGATTTTATCGAGCGAAAGAATGGAAATTAACGAGGCGATTCGGTGAGAGTTGCGTGATTCTCTGTTCAATACCGGTAGCCGCCGCCGCGACTTTGTCGAGGAGAGCGCGCGCACGCGGCTCGCACTTGATTATCCCGTGAGCACGCGGTGGAGGAATTGAATTATCGCACTGCAAAAGCGTATGGTGCTCTCTCTCTCTGTCTGATAAGAGTAGTCTGTTGCTTTTAAAACCCGTTCGGCAAGTTTTCTTGCCCCCGTCGACGGTGCGAAGTGCAAAAGCTATTCTCGGCCTCGCGACGCGAGATTTCATCGAAGCGATGATGAGCTTTTGTTGTTTTTTTTTTGGGAGTGGTGTGTTGTATTGGTTTTTTTTATTTTTTATTTCTGCGAGAGTTGACCTTGAATGGATAAGTGATTTGACTATATAAATGAAATAGCATTACAAACTAAAAACGTGCAGTACTTATATTACAATCAACTTGCAATTCAGAACATTATATTTTATAACAGCTTTTGAACCTTTAGTTTTTAAGGATTAGTTTTCTGAATTATACTTTCCACACGACACCTAGCGTATATACTCGTAATTGCAATGATTAATAATTTTTCCAATTTTTGTCCAACGCAAGTCTGAAATTTATTTTATCTTCATTGGAAAAAGAAGATCAATAAAATATTTTACAAAGTTTACAAAGAAGCTTTACAAGTGCGAAAACATACAAAGTAAGTGTCAAAGAAGGTGCAAATCGAAGCTGATATAATAACATAAATCTTTTAAAACGTGTGTAACTGAATTAGATACCTCAGTTGACTTGAACATATATTAGTTAATCAAATATTCTTCTGAAACCCAAAAAAAAATTAATTAGCTCTCCACTTCATAAATACATACATCTAAAAGAAAAATCTAAATTTTTCTGCGATCAAAAATCAAAGTCACTCGCACACACGCACATTGCTCCTCTGCAACTATCTTATCGGATTTCCCCGCGCGCTGACTATATAATATCACTTGCGTCCGATTGAACTTGAACAATACTCCTACAATTATTTTTTTTTTCACTCAACGCCCACGCACTCAACGATTTTGATTTACAACTCTCGCAAAAAAAAAACAACGTATACCAACTCCACCCTTCTCCATCTCTATACAGTAGCACGAACTGTTGCAATTGCAAAGTTCCATATAACTTATGCGTTTGCGCAAAAGCGCTCTTATTAGCGAGAGCGAGCGAGAGAGGGAGAATGATTGAATGGCCATTACGAAAAAATGTATACAAGCCGAGAGAGCGAGCATTGTCCCATGTGGCTTTGAATTTATATTTCGCGACGTTTTATTTTTTTTTCTCTCTCTTCTTATTGCCAAGATTAATTTATCGAATCGCATTGACCTAGTGCTAGTAAAGTCTCTCTCTCTCGGGGCGTTTGTTTTTATATAAAAACTAGTTTGAGTTTTCTTGATAAAAAAAAAACGCGCACTCGCAATTGCTTTTAATTAAAATGTAACGCATCGAAAAATGCGTATTACGCGACGACGACGACGACGACGACGACGACGAGAGAGGAATTGACGTCGCATGCCCTTGACCACTGATAAAAATTATTTGGGTTAATGCCTCGGAAATTTCGACGCGCGATGCTTTATTCATCATTTTCGTTACGCTGCGTGTGTATACATCGACTTTACGAATCTTTATTTATTTTACGCTTTTTTTTTAAATGTAATTCTATATGCGCTGATCTCTCTCGAGTATAATTTATTCTTTGACATCATACTTGCGCCCGAGGAAGCGCGTTTTACAATTTTGATATGATATATATATATATATATATATTTATGCACTGAATAAATTAGATGTTTAATGTGCACTCTCGCTTTATCACTGCTTTTAATTAAGTACAGTGATTATAATGGATACGATATTTTGCACGTACGTATAAATCATAAATGTACAAGGCGCCAATTGTTATACAAGATTTTAATTATAATTTTTTGTATCAAGTCTGAAACAACGCCCAAATCTCACATTAGTTTCTCTCGAAACAGGAACTCTATGTGTACGATGAAATTATTAAACCTAACTTCTCGAAATATTCCTTCTACCAATCAACGAAAATCATAACAATAAAATCGCTACCATATCACCTGAACAAGAACATAAATTTCGCATGAAAGATACACATACACATATACACACATATGACACGTCAAAGTGCGTTTAGAGTAGGGGCCCGCGGCCGACCTTACTCACGGCTTTGCCGCGCGCTCTCGCGAGCCCGAGGCTTTTACGTAATTTTCAGTTGATTTTATAATGGCCGGAGCGCGCGTGGTTGAGTAATGTTTTTGTACGCGCCTTGACGCGTTTTATGTATCGCATGTATGTAGAGGTTTAAGCGTCATAAGCGCGAGAGTCGAAAAGTGGATTTTTTGGTACAGATTTTTTTTTTTGGTGGTTTTGAAGTTCGATTGGGAAGTTTGTAAAGGGCGAAAAGTTGGGTTTTTGTTTATTCGGAGAGATTTAGTGACTATATGAGATAAATTGTTTAATTTCTGTGTGAGGTCCGATTTACTCAAACGAATTTATGAAAATTTATTATTAGTTATTTATCCGAGTCTGATGAAAGCTCGGCTATGGTTCTGAACATTTTTCATACCGTAACAGTCATTTCTAAAAATATATTTCAAACTCGTAGCAATAAAACAATCGTGATTCACATTTATTTTATTTCCTTCGCTTTTCCTTCCTTCATCAATAAAAAAAATTCAGTTCAACAATTCCTTCCATAACACACATAATACTTTCATTAAAATTACGCAGCCTAATTCAATTACCATTTAATTCTCTAACACAAAAATATTCAAAAAAAAAAAAAAAAAAGAAACACCACCAAACGCATAAAACCATTCACCGTTCGCTCTGTGAAAACGCCCAATACGCGAACAGCAGCGGCAGCAGCAACAACATATATACTGTTGAAACTGTCCCTTTCGCCTGTGGCGCTATACGCGACCGACGGCGGCGCATACCTATATCCGGTATATTTTAAAACGCGCCCCCAAGGTCTCTCATTCTCTCTCTCTCTCTCTCTCTCTCTCTCTCTCTCGCTCGCTATTTTATCTCATTGCGCAACGTGGAAAATTTATATATACATATACATATCGGGTATGGCTAAGGGAGACACGAAAATCGCGTTTATTTTGACGTGTGCATTTATACGAATAAACGATTTATAAAGTCGTATGTGTGTGTGTTTAGCTGCAGTAGAAATTAAGGGTGGGGTTATCACACCGCGATTTACGCTTATCGCTGTACGCGAACGCGTTGTAGCAGTTACATAGCTGCGTGACGCGTGGAGGTTGACTTTTTTTCTTTTTTTTTTCTTTCGATGCAGGTTGCATTGTTCGAGGCTTTTTTTTTTCTTTATTCGTTAAAATTGAATTTAGTAAATCTTCATTTTTATGTGATTTGATATGATGACTTTTTGGGGAGGAATTGCTTCGAAATCGTTTTATATGATAATAATTAAATATTCAGCAGAATGTATGTACGGATTTATGATTGTGAAAAACATTCAGATGGAATAAGATTATTGCCAAATCCGTCACTAGTGACACGTATGTTATGATATTTTTAAAATCAAATCACCATAAAATTTTGCACAACCTATCCCGCATTTGATAATGGCCGATACAATTCTTGCTTTTGGAAAAACGATACCATCAGTCCATCTACCGGCGTCATACATCAGTACAACATCAACATAACTTTCTTCAAACCCAAAAAACAACCCTCCAAAATAATTTCAAGACTAAAAATCATCGCCAAACCATCCAACATGATTTTCGTAAAAGAAAATATATATCGCATCTCGCCTATAGGAAAACGGTATCGCCGCACTCAGCATATAACACTCGGACTTGGAAAGAAGAAACAAATCATGCTGGTTTATTGCGAGAGAGAGAGAGAAGCGAAGCGAGCTTGTTAACGCCGTGTCTACAATTATTTTCGTTCGTATGTAATGCATCATGTTTCTCACACACAATGCGCACGCAGCTCGCGAGAGAGAGAGAAGAGATAAGATGAGGTGAAGAAAGAATATAAAAAAAAATAGGCTGTCAAGGTAGGTCTTTCAACCCGGAAATCCGTAGGATAAGAAACGATGGTGACTCATCTTCTTCTTTTTCGACTGAGAAATGTTGATATCGTATTTCATAAATTTGATGATTTTTGAACTTTTTTTTATCGTCCACTAATAAAAATAAACATGATTATCATTCACGAGGATCGTCGATAAATAAAAAAAAAACACATCTAAATTCACCATCAAGAAAAAAAAAATCAAAGCAAGATTAGTTATCATCACCAACGACAATAGCAGCAGCAGCAGAAGCAAAGCATCTCGCTATCAAATGCACACGCGTAGAAATCTCGCGGGCAATTGAGCGCGTGTCCCCGTGCTGCCTGCCTGCCGTTACAGCGGGGGCCGTTTATCTGCTTAAAGGTATTAGAGAGCCCCGGGATGATTGCTTCCTGGATCGGATAGTATAGAGACAGAGAGAGAGAGCGAGAGAGTGTGCAGTGCCGCCCTATAACATGCATATATATACGCGACGGATATGCCGCCAAGCTGTGTGTTTATCGCTTCTGGAACGTGGGAAGATGACGTCGTTTTTTTTGTTCTTTCTAATTTTTTTTTTTTTACGGAAGAATAAAAGTGGAATAGTGGATTCTTGGCGGCTACCGTGTTCGCCTATTTTTCATCGGCTACTGTTCGCGCGCGGAGCTTTGATTATTTTAATTGTATCGTAAATAATGAGGATGATATTTTAACGAGCACGCTTGGATATATGCTTACTAATTATTTATGTGTACGATCGTTGAATGCGGGATTTTTAAAATATTCTCCGACTCTCTGGGATCTTTAATCTTCGATATTATTAATAATAAAATTACGGTTATTTCTCGTTGAGCTCTCTTCGAAAGTATCCCGAATGCTTTTCGATTTCTAATAAGCGGATTTTCAATTTTCGAGCAGAGAAACTTCTTTACCACGCTGATGGTTAATGGATATAAGCAACCTTTAATTCTTTTTATTCGTGTGTAGGCATCGAGATAGATACACGTAAAAGATCGTACCGAAACGTCGTATCGGAAACCGAAGCACTTTATTAAAACGTTTTCATCAATATATGATTAATGCGTTCTGAAAGGCTGCAGCTCATAAATAATCAATTTAAATCCACAGCCCAGAAAACACATAAAAATAAAACAACAAAAAATCATCGGAAAGTCTGCGCGAATTTTTTTTTTTGTCTCCACGATATTTCATAACTGCGCAAGAGGACAGCAATCGCGCTTTTCAATACAGAGATATGACCAGCAGTAGTAGCAGTAGCATTCATGAAAAAAAGAAGAACAAAAAAAAAACTGGTTCACTTGTGCTATACACGCATGCCAGTCGCGTGGCTTAAACAGCTGGAGACGAAATGTGCATTGGGAATCGATGACGTTATATGCGAGAGTAAAGAGAAATGTTACATATTACCTATCGCCGCGGCGTGCGACTGGTTAAAAAAAAAATAAAGAACGAGGCGCCATGCCAATCTGTTATACTATCTGCACGCTGAAGCAGGTGCAAACCGGAGTTTACTCGCAGGGGGTGATATTGAGCTTTCTTTTTTTGTTTGTTGGAGATCTATGATACGCGGTATGTTTGATGAAAGATGTTTTTGCTATAGTTGACAATCGGATTATTTTTGTCGAGGTAATGTTATTTATGACGATGCAGCTGTGGCGAGTATTTAGTTTTCACGAATCGTTTTAAATGTAAATTGCGTATCGAGTTTTCAGCGATGATAGAAGAAAAATGATTTACGTTATTTATCGATGGAGCACCAAAAAGTGTAATGGTTTCGTATATGGAAAGGTCGATTGGTACGAATTTTCAAAACGACGTAGTTATAGTTTGTTACCTCTAGACGGCGAATATCTGGTATTTAGACAAAACAGCTCTATGAAAATTTTTTATCTTAAATTATTCGGTAACTAATTGAACGATCGTTATCATAAAATTTCCGCTTGTTTGTTTAGAGCACTAGTCTAGTTTCAAACAACGATACGACTGGTAGTTAGAAAAAACTGCCCCTTAATAAATTTTTAACTGAAATTATTCGGTAACTAATTGAACGATCGTCATTATAATTTTTCGAATTGTTTCTTTAGAGGGCTAGTCTAGTTTCAAACAACGATCCGACTGGTAGTTAGAAAAAACTGCCCCTTAATAAATTTTTAACTGAAATTATTCGGTAACTAATTGAACGATCCCCGGTTGAAAAAAAGCACATGTTATTTTGGAAAACGGGGCACATGCCCCTTTGTGTCAAAAAAAGCACGTGCCCCCCGGTGGAACACATGCTCCACGTCGG
>JAWWMK010039645.1:0-12013 GCA_035047105.1 Galeopsomyia nigrocyanea
GAGAGTGCACCCAGTTTGAATATTTGAAAATACTTTCTCGAATTACGGCAGTTTTTTTTTGTGGATTTGCTCATATATACACGCGTATAACAAGCGACAATGCCGGCGTTCCCGCGGGAAAAAAGTACGCCTTAATTTTTCAGCCAACAGCGGCACTACTCGAGTTCTTTGTTCGCTCATGCATATGCTGCCCGGAGCGCGCAAGAAGCCGGAAAAATGCGCAAAACCTACGAGCGAGCTTTTAAACCTACGTACCTATATATACACATATAGTCGGGCCGTTTAATTAACCGACATCGATCTACCGACCGAGAAAGCTCTCCTGACAGCTGTCAATTTCTACATCTCTCTCTCTTTTTTAATCAATTTGGCCCCAATTTGGTCTCTCGTCCCGACGTTGCATTGCAATGCTGCAAAAATTGAATTTGCCGAAAATCAGACAGAGGAAGAGCTTGGGAGAGAGAGACTGCTGCCTCATTATCCGAGGCTTCAAGCCGACGTAGCGTAACGAGGCGGCGTGGCGGCGGCGTCGGCAGTCAAGTCGAGATTGAAGAAACGCCGGAGCTCGCTCGAGTGCAATCAGCCAAGCGATTAAGCGCAGGGACCGCCTGGGAAATCATCTTACGTCGCTGCCGCCGCCACGCCGCTTGCTTGCCTGCCTGCAACTCCGGGGCGAGAGCGATTTATGTGTAGTGCACTCGTTCAGCCCGCACGGCAAACTCGCTCCATGCATTTCCAACTGAGCCAAGCCAAGTTGAGAGACAGAGAGCACTCACTCACTCCCTCTCTCTCTCTTTATTTAGTTTTATTAGAACAGTTCTGGGACGACGACGACGACGACGACGACAACGCAGTTGTTCGCGAGAAAGATGACGAAGGAGCGATTTGATAAGCCGGCCCCGAGCACAGCTAAGGTCGTTTTACAAATGCGCAACAAACTTGCGCTCTGTATCTCTCTCGCAGCCTCGGAAAATTGAGTTTCGCTCAAACTTCATTGGTAAGCCCGCGCGCCGCCGCCTCTACTCAATTATCCTGCGTCGTCGTCGTCGTCGCAAGATTGAAGAAAAGCCCGCAATTACTCGCGGCAATTAACGAAAACAAGCTAAGCAGCGCCAACCTGACGAGATAGAGAGCGAGAGAAAAGGGGGAATTTCTCATCTCTGCCGGTAGACAAGCAAGCAATATCCGCGCGAGATAGGATAATGCAGCTCGCGGGGAATCGAACGAAGCCAAGAGAGAGAGAGAGAGCGAGGACAGCTGCGAATAAAAAGCCATTGCTGCACCAAATGAAAAGCAAACAGCAGCAGCAGTAGCACAAGCTACATCATTCGTCGAGAGAGAGAGATAGAAGGAAAAGAAAAAGCTCTAGGAAAGAAGAGGTAAAAGAAAAGAGAAGCAATCAGCGTTCCGCGACGTTTGTAAATCAAGCTCTGCGCGGGCGCGAGCGCGAGGGCACTTGCGTGCTGATTAATGCGAGTCTTTGAGAAGATATATAGGCGAGCTGACGAGTCAATTACCCGGGGCGCCCGCCTTGTCATCCGCCCACGCATTGTCTCAGGCGCAACGGCGAGCAGTCAATCTCAGCCAACGATACACCAACACACACAACACGCCAGTTGTTTCCTTGAAAGTGCCTTGCTCTCTCTCTCTCTCTCACTCCGATCGCAGCGGCTTTGAATCGCAGCCAACTTTTGGACGTTGCTATACACTCATCGATCATGCGGCCGATCGTAACGAGCTTGCAATCGTGTACTGCTCGCTCTGTTGTTTTCGTTAATCGATCGACGCGAGTTGGTAGTTTGTAGGCTATGGTACGCAGCTATGTAGGAGAAAGAAGAAGAGAGAGAAAAAACGGAGGAGCTGCTGCTGGTCCCAAAGCGACCTTCAGCTGCGTGCTCCCGCGAGAGAATCGGCTGACTCAATCGCGAATCTCGGATCTGAAATCTGCGGGGGATCCGGGGGGGATCGCGTGTAAAAGGGGGGCAAAATAAAAAAAAGTATAGCGATACGGGAGGAGGAAGAGGCTTTGGCTTGGTGCCAGCGGCCTATATTTTTTTTTTGTCCCCTATAGCTCTCTGTTTACAGGCACCCAGCGACGCGTGCTTAATTCATATGGGGATTGACTCAGAGAGAGAGAGAGGGAAAGAATGAGCTTTGTCGTATTTATAATTTTTCGATAAGCGCCCCCTCATATGCGAGTATACCTATCGGCGTATATATATACGCGAGGAATAAGATTCGGGTCAAAGTATAGTCGGCGAAAGACGTCGTCGGCCTCGCCTATATAGCAGCTACACGGCATAATTGGAGGCTAATCGCTATAGCACGCCGGCTGTTAATTAGCCCAAGCCCTCGCTCGCTGCAGCAGCAGCCTTTGTCGGCGGCGCGCGCCCAAGGCCGTTAATCTAAGCCTAACAAGCCAGACAGCTAGCGCCAAATTGCTCGACTATTCTCCGAGGCGTACTGCTCTGGCGTGGCTTTTTTTTTACGCTGGATACACACACACAGAGGAAGTGGAATCGAGTCGAGTGAAGTAAGGCAGCAGCGCAGCTCAGGCTCAGCGAGTCAATCGAGCTTCGAGTGCTCCCAGGGCGACGCTGGCAAATTAGAGGTGGTAAACCGCTCAGCAGTCTCCGCCAGCGGCACACAGACGCCCTGCCTGCCTGCCTGCACTGCCTTTCTGTACTGAGCCGACACACGTATACAAGCCAACTGCAATGATAAATGAGGCGCAATATCGGCGGCCCGAGCAAGCAGAGCGCATTGGAGCTCCAGCCGCTCCGCTTTTAATTAAGCCGCTCTCTCTCTTCGCCTCTCCCTCCGCCGGCAATATGCAACTGAGAGCGATAGAGCAAGCAAGCCTCCGGATATTGGCGATGTATCCATTAAGCTTGTCTCGGCTGCTTCGACGATTAGCTGCAGCTAGTGCCACTCGCAGCTCAACTCGACTCGACTCTTCGACTTGCTTCGACTCTTCAACTTTTTAATTGGCCCCCTCCGTATCGTCAGCCACCGCCGCCAGTCAAAAACAAGCTTTCATTTGACATTTTACCTTCAATTTGGCGCGCCCGCCCACTGCAGAGCCAGCGAGCGAGAGAGAAAACAAGAAAGTTGCAATTAACCGCGCTCTCGCGCGCGGGGCTACTCGTTGAAAGAAGGAAGCTGCTCATTTCCATGTATAAATGCAGGAAGCGGCCCGAAGCGCCGCTGCTGCTGCTGCTCTTGGCCGGCAGCCAAGCGCCAGCCCAAACTTTTTTACCCCGCAATGGATTTCCGCTTCCGCCTGCCGACCAACTCTCTCTCTCTTTCTCTCTCGCCCTCTGCTCGAGCTGACTTATGGCTACACCCACACACACATACATATACACGAGCGAGCGGAGTTTAATCGGATCGCGCGTCTCAATTTATGCAAAGCTCCACTCGTTCTCACCTCGCAAGCGTACATCATGCAGAGTTCCAAGTCGACCTGAAAAGGCCCGTGCCGCCAATAGTATACTATGACTTATCGGCTTCGAAGTTCAGGGTCGATCGTAGCAACAACGCGGCACGCGTGTCACGCGCCTACGATGATTAATGCGCCCTCCGGAATAACTCGTCTCATACTCGGATTCGTAAAAGCTTTTAGCGGAGCAACGCAATCAATTACATATCGATCGACGGCACGCCTCCTTAAAAGTGGACTGTTGATGGCTTTTAAAGGTCTCCATTGTGATGCTTATTTCCCACTGAGCAGTGCGGGAGGAAAGAAAAAAGTGTCGTCAGCGAAATGATGAATATTCAGGCGGTTTGTGTGTTTTAACGAGCAGCAACATCAAAGCTCGACAAAGAAAAATCAAGTGGCTGTCGGGGAAAGTCTCTGGGCGAATAATGAGAGCGAGAGCAATTACATATATGAGAGGTACAAAAAAAAGGGGGGGAAAAAGGCTCGGGCACAAAGGAGCGCGTTGCTGTTGCTCATGCCGCGCTGCAGGCGGCCGGATTAGCGCGAAAAACGCTCGGCCGAGTGAAAATAAAGCGGCTATTCATGAAAAGCTCTCATCGCGCGCCACGTGTAATTAGCCGAGGAGCGCTTATTAAATTCTTCTCTTTTTTTTTTTTCTCTCCACGCCGAGTACTGTGTGCGTTTCTATCCGAACAGCGCGGGGGAACTCGGGGCTTTCTGCTCCGATTCGTACGTATTTTAATTAACTGTTAGTCCCTCTCTAACTCTCCGGTGCAACCGGGGGAAAAAAATGCTCGGCGAGTGGTTGCGTGCTTTGTGCATATCGATCGAGACTTTTCATAACAAAGGCCGACTCTGCGGACTACTGAGCTGCTGCTGCTGGCAGTGTCGTGCTGCTGGGTTATTTTTTACACGAGCAGTAATCATCGCATTTTTTACGCCAGCTTGTTCCGAGCTTTCTCGCAGCTTCTTTTCGATTTACCGCATAATTCGTCAACTTATTCGCCCGATTGTTTAAAAATGACAACAGCCTGTCGCACATTTATTTCCGCGTTTAAATGCAAGTGCCAACTCGATCGATAACAAGGACAATCAAATGACAGCTAATACACGTCAAACAAGCAGGCAGGCAGGCAGCAAATGCGAATGCAAATCAATCGAGCAGATGAGCTTGAAAGCGCGATGGTATATACATCGTGCACGCAGTTATACTGCAGGCACTCGAGTGGCTAATTGAGTGGCAATTATTGAGAGCAGCAGCAGCAGTAGCAGTTTACTTTTCGCCTAATAGTGTAATAGCTGCGTAAAGCTTCGGGCAGGAGGGGATTCAGCCGTCAGTCGAGAGAAAAGTGTGATATTTCACTGACAGGGGGGATTAGCTTTTTTGGCATGACGTACGTATATATTTAAATAACTATAAATCGTGAAAAGAAAAGTCGATTTTAATTAATAATCGTGGCCGGAAAGAGAGAGAGAAGAGGATTTTACGATTTCGAAAGGGATATAGTGAAGCCTTGACACGTGATATTACAATCCAGGTTTAGAGGCATATATAGCTGCAAGCTCTGCGGCTCTGCGGGATTGCGTGTCATCGATATATATTTTTGGGGCTGACCGCCAACTGCACGGTGGCCGGCGTGCGGGCGGATGGATTTTATTCGCCGAATCCTGCCGCACATGCAGGCCCTCTCTTTCTCTTTTTGTCGAGTTTTACAAAAAAAAAAATCGGGCACGCGGATGCAATGAAGCGGCCGAAAAGTACTCGCGCAAATGAACGAGTGAGAGAGGCGGTGCACAGGCGCGCGAACGAGGCAATGTAGCCGCCGCCCGATTAATCGGCGAGTGCTGCTGCTGCTGACTACGCAACCCGTGCAATCGCAATTAAGCGCGATTTTTCGGTGGCCGCCGCTACTTCCCGCTAATTTCATCAACTCCGCATGGCTGTATGTAGTCCAACTGTTGCGCCACAGCTATATGCACCAATTGACTGACTGACTGTTGGCAATTAAATAACGCTTTTGTTCGCGCTGCTGCTGCTGCTGACGCGACAGCTTATGCGAGCTCTTTCGATACGCTTACTAAGAAAGTTCAATATAATCAGCGAGGAAATCCCGATAGATTGACTCACGCGGCATATTAACTGTCTTATTTAGCCCCGCTCGTGAATCAGCGGCATGCCACGCCAGCTGCGATATGATAAACACACAATGAATTCCGCGATCGCTCTCTATTTGAACTGAGCAAACTGATATACTGTAACGCGAAGGAAAATCTAATAAAAAGCTTTCTTTTTTGCAATCGCCGTGTCGGCCTTTGCAGACTTTATAACAGCTGCCACATTACGCCGAGTAATATCAGTGCAACGCAGAGGTTAACCCAAATTTTCCAAATTCGATTCGTCGCGCGCATACTGAATGCAATAACGCGCAATTAGCATAGTCATGAATAGAGATCGGTGCACAAAGGGGAGAGGAACACCACGCTGTGAGCGGGCAAACAAAAATACGGCAATTAGCCGTTCGAGCGAAAATGTATATACACGAAACGCTATATATCTGCGCAATTCGATATTATCTCGCTGTTATATGCTCGGTGATGCGATGCGGTGGTCGCTCGATTTATTAATACGCATCTGCATGTCAAAGCTTTGCATGCACTGTGTGTGATGTGTATACGTATAAACTTGTCGCCTGAATTGAATTCACGAGGCAGTTCTTAGTTTGTCGCACGCCGAGCTGCTCTGCTGCTTATTATACTCCGTAAGCTGAGCTGCGCGCGATGCTCAGCAGAATAACGCGACGTTCGACTCGTTTTCGCTTTTTGTGCGAGCGTTTTTCTTTTCGCGGAACAAAAAAAAATGAAGAAAAGAATAAAAAAAAATTGTAAAAGAACGCAGCTCTCTTTAGCAGCGATCCGTTTTGCGCGCGGACGAAATTCAATCATCGTAATTTTAATCAAATTTAACTCGTCTTGGCGCTCGCTTTCGAGAGCTGCGAGCTTAGGCGAGTAGGAAAATGGAAAGTGCAGCGAGCGAGCGAGCGAGCCGAATCAAGTTTCGTTGATTTAAGCTGCGCTGTTGGCTGTGTGTGCTCGTCGCTATATATAACGGGGGGGGCACTGCGTGGAATCCATCGGGGCGCGCGATAACACTGAGCTCGAAGCGTCACTCTCTCTCTATATAATACCCTACGGATATGAGAATTTGATAAAGTCGTGTGCGGAAGGGCGAGCTAAAACTCGGATTAGTTGTGACAAGCGGACGAAAATATGGTCAATTCTACAAAAAAAAGTGCCTTAATTCGGTAGCGTCTTTTGAAATATTCAAACTGAGGGTACGCTCTCAATTTTAGGGTTACGCGATTCTACGGGGCACCAAAAGTTTCGTAATGCTCTTGCCCACCCTCTCCTTTCACGTGACACCTCCTTTTCTGCTTGTGACAGTGTTAAAATCACGTGAGAACTCTGGCATCGATAAAAACGAAAATCTGAACTTTTCTGATTTCTTGTGGTTTTTTTCGATTTTAATAAGGAAGGCAAAATGATAGCTCGGACTTCAGAATCAAATTCCCCGGCTCAAAATACGCCGAAAACCATGTTTTATTTTTTTTTCTACTCGAAATTTCGACGCTTGTAGAGCTCTGAAAACACACAATATCGATGGAACGTGCTAGATTTGCCATTTTATTAGTTTTTTTTTACTTTTTATGCATTGTTGTAGTTTAAAAAGCTCTACATGCGTCGGAATTTCGAGTAGAAAAAAAAAACAAAATATGGTTTTCGATGTATTTTGAGGCGTAGAATTCGATTCTGAAGTCAGATTAATGCTATCTTTTTTCATTTTTTGTCAAATTCCAAAAAACTATGGAATTTAGTGTATTATTTTTTGACCTTCTGAAGACTTCTAAGTCCAAAAAAAGGGTTTCACTAGTGGGGGCACTAGTGCTTTTAGGTTCTATTACTGTTGTAGATTGAGAAAATATAATAATTCCGAGCGTAACCCCGAGTTTTTAATTAGCCAAAACCCGAACGAAGTTATGGCAGTTTTTTTTGTGGAATTGGCCGCATACACTGGTAGTGTGAGAGGAGGGAGGGCGAGTTTGACAGACATGAAGTTGCAACGCGAAAGTGAGTGCTGTAAAAGCGGCGGTATATGAGAGCGAGCGGCGAGTGTCAGCTGCCATATCGGCCGGTTCATGATGTATGAACGAGGCGACCGCAAATTCATGACCACCCGAGGGGGCGGCTGGCGAGAGGGGAGTTGACGAGGATACGCGCGGCGAGCCCATATCGGCAACGATTCGCATTGCGGTCGCGCATTAGTGGCCACACACTCCACTCCCATTCTCTCTCTCTCTCTCTCTCTCTCTCTCTCTCTGCACAATATTTTGATCGACCTATACATCCAATGTATTTGTTGTTCGCGCGCGCTGCATCGATTCGCGCGAATCATAGCGGTTGCGGCGGCCTGCTGCTATTGCTGCAGTCTGACAGGCTTTTTGCGGCAAAGCTTCATCTCGATGATGGAGCAGCGGTAACGGCTGCGGCGTATGATGGAGCTTTACGTAAGGATTCGATTGAGTTTGACTGTCTCTCTCTGTGTGTGTGTGTGTGTGTGTACGTGTATTTGTACCGAATCTGGGTCACTCGTCGTCGTCGTCGTCGTGATCGTCGCCAATGCAGCCGCAATAATTGTCTCCGATCCGTCAAACGCAGAGAGGACAGAGCAGCGATTGCGAGGCGATCATCGATCTCCCTCTGACTCTCTCTCGCAATCGACTTTTTTCATCGAGACCAGTGAATTGCTTTGCACAGTTGACACAGTCGAACGAGCTCCTTTTGATCAATTATTATGCCTAATAGCGTCCTTTTTTTGCGCGCAGCTATTGCAGCATCGTTAATTAACAGCGGCGACAAATAGAAAGCAACAATGAGGCGCGAGCGAGCAAAGAGTCGAGTTCGTTGACTTCATTTATTAACCAGAGAGCTTTTCGCGAAAGAGAGGGAGTGAGAGAGTCGGTGCATATGGCACGCCGCCAATACACACCAGCATGCACACATGTACAGCGGGCATTATGCACCGACCTTTGCGTGCTATCCTTTCTACCTTTCTCCTTCTTTTTTTTTTTTTTTTGCTCCCCTCGCCCGTATAGTGCCTGTATATACTGCCAACCGACCCCGATATTTTCATCGCCCGGCGGCACACATTAATCTCGTTGTATATACTCAGCTCACCTCTCGTCTCTCTTTGCTCGACTTTTCTGGCCTCGCTATACTCATTGGCGCCAATAACCCAATACCCAATACAGCAGCAGCGGTGGCAGCGCAATATAACGCGCACAAGTGTTTAGCTTGCGGGTTGAAGCTTATAAAGCGCGAATGGGGGGAAAAGCGAGCGAGGCGACCTTGAGTCGAAAGTATCCCGCTGGGAAGTAGATCTGCGGCTTTACGATGCGAAGCCCTCCCCCCTCCCATGCCCCTCGTAATTCAAACGACGGCCGGCGCGTAATTGAGATGTAGTATCGAACTGCCGCAAGCTCGACCAAGGCCCATAGCGAATAATTCAAATTATCGGGATATATATAGATGCGGCTATATCTTCTCCGCTATATTTTCCCTCCCTGTACCTTCATCTCGAGTAAACGACAACAACGACGCTCCAAAAAGTCTCTGCCTCGGTGAGAAATTTCATAAAGACAGCCGACATTGTGGTAACGCTAGTCGATCGAGCGGCAGATCGAATTTGCATCGGCGATAAATTCGACGCCCGCTCGCGCTTAAATAATTCAATGGCGCGATTTTATGCCACGGCAGAGTTAGCAGCCGCAGCCGCATCCGCAGCAGCAGCAGTTGCCTATGAATGCGTAATCGACCTATTTGTTGCTACCACCTTGTTGCTGCCTCTGCCTTTTCTCCCCTATACTCGCGAGCAACTTCATTCACTTTTTTTTTTTCTGACACGCGAGTCTCTCGATTGAAAGCATCTTCAACTCGTTCTTTTTTTTCTTTTCGCAGTCGTTGGCTGCTTTAGCTGTCTCGCCACTGGAGATACACTGTAACGTGGATTAAAGGCCAAATAGCGATATATATAGCACGCACACGTGCAGGAGGTAGCGACGGTGGCGACGGTGGTTGCTCCTTGCTATATATATACGGAGTATCGATCGTTTAGCCGTGTGCGAGCTTTAAGCCTCACCTCTGTACGTGTGTGTATATAAAGCTCTATATATGTATATATGGGCGAGCACGCGACAACGGAAAAAAAAGAGAAAGGAAAGGTTATAAGAGAAAAAGCCCAATAATTTTGAGATCCGACGGGGGGGAGGGGAAAAAAATGCTTCATAACTGGCCAGGGCAGGGCCGCGCTGCCAGGGAAGAATGCCGAGAATTTCAATGAAATTTGTAGTTATAGCTTGCGAAGATCTCTCTCTCTCTCTCTATCTTCTTTTTTATCTCGCTCGAGCTATATACGTTTCGAATTCCGACACGTAAGCGCGTCAGTGCGCGCGCGGGCTTGTCACACATTGTTTGTCGCGATAAAACATTCGCCGCAAGATTTAACCAAATGCCTCTTAATACTTCGCGCGCGGAATTGTCCTTCTTTTTTGCGGAATTTTATTTTTACCGCTCAAATATTTACGAATATACTCTCGCTCTCTGTCTATAGTAGACGTGTGACACTAGTTTGCGCTTCGAGCAATATCGCGAGCTTGTATTATGCATAAGCGAGCTTTTTCCTCGGTGATACTTCGGCTGCAGAATGTTGTGGGCGAATAAAACGCGACAGTAGCACATCTTATCGAGGCGCGCGATTAAAGCGATCCGAAGCAAACACAGGCCCAGTCCATTTGTCCAGTGAAAACACTAATAAATATAGTGCTAAAGCCCGTAGCTGGTAAATCCAGCGATGGAGGCGCTATTTTTTCTCGACCCCCCCAGAGCCGAGTGTAAATTTGGCTGGAAACAACGGCGCTTCGAGCGAGCTGCTGGGCTCTCGATTTCCAAACACGTCGTCGAAATCGATCCTCGAAAATCACTCCAACGCTTTCACAGAACAAAGCTCCCGTCCGCGCTGGACTTTAATTCTGGCAAACCCATCAGAGGGAGAGAGAGAGAACTGGGCTTTTATCGAAACACTCAACTGCCTCGCTCTCTTCTCTCTTCTCTCGCTTCACTAGGCAGTTTGCACAAAAGAAAGCCATAAACCCCGGCAAAGAACGAATTTCAACGGCTTCAAAGCTTCGCACTCGCACTCGCACTTGTGCTCGACTCGACAAAAAGATCGTCACCACGTACAGTAGCAGCTGAATGCCGAGCCTATATATAGCTACATTTATGGTTGTATCCTACGCAATTAGCGCTCAAAGTGCGCTTTTAGCACTTTATGACGAAAAACAACTTGATGTGTTATATGTCATGTCTTATATGGAAAAAACTAATGAATTGCTGCACGACTACTCGATGATTATTCATCGATCGTTGAATGTCATATTTAGGTCGGGAAGCTTTTTTGCATGTATTTCTCTTTGACGTAAAAGTTGAGTCGTCACGAGCGTTTGTTAAAAATACATGCAGTTTTTCTGGAGAGCTACCTGTGTAAAGAGCTACTCGAGCTCCTTCGCGAAGAGCATTCGTGAAAAATGTTTCAGTTATATACAATTCGAGAGAGGAGGTAGAGAGAGAGAATGAAAGAAAAAGGTACAGAGAAAAGCGAGTGAGATGAGGCATTTATATCTGTGTAATTGCAGTTGATCGCGCGTACAGCTCTGAATTCGGAGGGGGGGAAGTAGCCGATGAGAGATGATGTGTAGTTGAGCGCTTAATAGAGCGGCAAAGTGCCTCGAGGCTAAATTTTTATTTGATCGGTTCGGAGTAACTCTCTCTCTCTCTCTTTTTTTTCTCGTTTTTTGTCTGCTGGTATATACGTGTATATATATGTATATGGTGAGCAGCAAATTTCGGTCGCTCGTTAAACCTATTTACAAGTGGGAGAGCTGCTAGATGAACTTTGCTCGAGTCTGAACTGCGGCGGTGGGGCACCGGATTCCGAACGTTTAACGTGCAGCAGCAGCGTTTAACGTTGAGCGACTGTTCTAGTTGGCGGCTAATCGCGGATAACCGAGCGGGGATTACGATGCGGATCGGCTTTGAATAAGGTTGCAGCTGCAGAGAGAGAGAGAGAGAGAGAGCCGGCGAGGAGCATAGTTGAGCAAAACTTTACCAATGGCGCTCCAACTGGCGCACTACTTTTTCACCATAGTTTTTCAACTTTTATTGCCATTTCTCCCGCGTCAAAAAAAAACAAAATGAGCTTTTTTTTATTCCTCGCAAGTCGCAAAAGACGCAAAATATTGCGCTCGACAGCGAGATATCCCGCGACATTATCTAAATACAAGGATCTCCGCAATGTTATACTAGTCCCCGTGGAATGTCGCTGCTATATATAATAAGCTGCAGGGCCATTCTAAATTATTTCGACCAGGTCTGTACCTTGACGTGACCGATTTTGATGAAACTTGGTATACTTGTTGGTAATGTAAAGATAAACATCTGTGCCAATTTGCAAGTCAGTAT
>JAWWMK010039656.1:0-12012 GCA_035047105.1 Galeopsomyia nigrocyanea
AATATCTCGACATATCTTGTTAGATTTCGAATAGGCCTCAATGGTCATTTCGAGTGTTCAGATCGAGGATTGAATATTATTCGTCAATTCTTCAATGGTTTTCAATGGAATTTTTTCAGCAGGGTATTTCTGGTAAACCAAAATGACTTAACGTGTCTCCATGAACTTCTAAATTTGATGTACCGAGTGAGCGTTGACAAGAAAATTAGAAATTACTATGTCTTAAATTCAGAGCTGTTGTAAAAACAGCTAACGTAGATTAGATATATTAAGAACGTTAATGAGATAAGTAGTGTCAAAAAAAAATTCTTTTTAGAAATCCTAGTGCATTTACATTTGAAATGGAAATGTTTCAACATATTTTGGAGCAATGAAAACTTTATCAATATTTTTATGGTGAATGTTCTTTGAATATTTAATTAGAAAAAAATGTTAATGATTAAAGAATATTTATTATTGTAGAACATTTTCGAACATTTAAAAAATTTTAACTTATGTAAATAATAGACATTTTTATACAGGATACAAACAAACAGAAAAATATACGCGCGAAGTCCGCAACTTAACGCTAGTCAGTATGTAAGAGAAATCAAAATCACATATAAGTATGTATTATTGCGTGCGTATATAGGGAACAGCGCGATAATCGTAGATGAAATCGTAGATGCGAGTGTGAAATGAACATAGGCTAATCGAGTTAGGAAATTTATAAAGTGAAAGAAAATAAGAAAGATAGCTGTACCGTCTCCATATAAATATGTGTACAAAATTTAGAAAAGTAAATTCGAAACAATCCATTTTCATTTTTGCGTATCTAATTTTCCATTTTTCTATAGAAAAATTTACAGAAAATCATATAAATGTTCGATCAACGAAAATGATATTCGAATTTTTTTACAGAATTGTACAGGAAAATAAATAAGATTTTCTGTAGAAATTTTTTATAAAGGATTCAAAATTGACAAACAATATTTATCTATACGTAAATGTGTACCAAGTTAGATACAAATTCTTATACAAATCTATGCAGAATGACTTTTTTGAAAAAAATAACTATTTAATTTTCTACAGAAATTTTTTTTTGGAATCGAGCAGACAAAGTTCCATCTGCAGGTTTTTCAATATGAGTGCTGTGCACATATATCTGTAAAAAACGGTGCATAATTTTCTACATATGGGCATACACAGTTTTCTGCAGGTTTCTTTATATAGTACTTTGTCCGATTTTCCAAATGATTTTGCACAATACGTTTCGATACAGAAAAATCTGCGAAATTCTTATAAACTTTTGTGCAAACAATTATATACAATTTCTTATAGAAATATCGATACAAATATGAGCAGAAAAATTTTCGAGATGAAGCAGAAAAATGGGTTCCAATTCCCTGCAGGATTCTCTGTATATTTTTCTACAGAAATATGTGTAGAAAATGGTGAAAAGGTGCCCAAAATATCTGTAGAAAATCCTACAGATATTCCTATATGAATATTTATACATTTTTCTATAAGAAATAATACACATTTTCTATACGTTTCTCTATACAATTCTCTGCATGATTATCTACATAGTTTTGTATAGAACTTTTACTCAAAGGTTGCTTTCTAATTTGGCTGAAAAATCGTCTGCTGCTTTCGATAGGTAATGCGTTTCACGCAGCAATCCATCTCCAATTTAGAACTGTCTGTCGGTTCAGCCGTCATTGTAATTCTCGATCATAGTTGTTTGAGCACTTTCTACGTTACGTTTGACCAATTCTTGTAAGTCTTGTAACTTCCACAGTCTTTCTGTCCATTTTTTCGTGTCAGTTTCAACTTTAGGTTCTAGAGACTCAACCGTTTGGCGTAAGCTTTTCACCGGTTTCGGCTGTCTGCCATAGTTCAAGAAAGCCGGCGAGGCTCTTGCCGCTGATTGAACTGCTGTGTTTATGGCATGTCTGAACTCGTTGAGGTGTTTGTCCCAATCATGATGGTTTTCTTCAACAAAAGTTGCAATCATGGTTTTCAACGTCCTGTTACTTCTCTCTACTGGATTAGCTTGTAGATGATATGGCACCGTCGTAGTATGCTTAATGTCATATGCTTCCAATATGCCGTCTACGTATTTATTTACATACTCCTTGCCATTGTCAGTCAGCAAGTAGTTTGGTGTTTCCCAGCGGAATAATACGAGTTCTTCTAGTGCTCTGGCTACTGTCTTGCCGTCTGCTGCTCGTACTGGTTTGAGCTCAATCCATGGGGGCCTGGTTGGCTAGCTTTAAACTTCTGGCACAGCAGGCACCATGTGACGTAATTGTGGATATCAGCATACATGCCACGCCAGTAATATTCCTGCATTATTCGCATGTATGTCTTCTCTACTCCTAAGTGTCCCGATGATGTCAAACAATGTGCGTCTTTCACTTGTTTACGATATCCTTCCGGTACAACTAGCTTCTAGTTCATCTCACCTTCTGTAACTTGATCTACTATGAGGTCAAACCATTTTTGATACAGCATATTATCTTCAACCTTCCACTTCGGGAATCTTTCCGGCTTTTCTTGGCGTCTTGGCGTCTTTTTAGGTACCAGCTGTCTTGGATTATTTTGAAAGCTGCAACACTATTGCCCTCTTCTCCCATCCGGGACAACGCGTCTGGTATCTGGTGGAGGCTGCCTTTGCAATACTTCAGAGTCATTCGTTCCTGCATGACATCGCATACCCAGCGTCCTAGTCTTCCTTTCGGCTCTTTCAAATTAAGCAAGTATACTAGGGCTGAGTGTCAGTTATTACTGTATATTCGGCTAATTCTAAGTACGGACGAAGTTTCTGGATAGCAAAACGTACGGCTAAAAGCTCTTTTTCTGTCACCGAGTAACTTTTCTCCGGTCCCGTCACTGTGCGACTTATAAACACAATCGGATGCTCACCGTCATCAAATTCTTGAATCAAAACGACTCCAATTGCAAAGTTGCTAGCGTCTGTCTGTACCGTAAAAGGTCTGGAGAAGTCTGGGCGTGTCAATACTGCGGCTTCCGTCTCTCTTTAGTTTGTCCAACGCTTCTTGTTGGTTAGGTCCCCAATCAAACACTTGATGTTTCTTCAGCAGTTTTTCGAGGGATACTTTGGTTCCAGAACAGTATTTGATAAATCGGGAGTACCATTATACCATTCCTAAAAAGCTCCGCACCTGTTTGACTGTTTTTGGCACTGGAAATTCGAGGACAGATTTGGTTCATGCGGGATCTGGTCGGAGGCCATCTTGATTCACCAAGAATTCGAGGTAGTTGAGCTGCGTGCAGCCAAACTTACATTACTTTTCATTTATTTGCAAACCAGCTGCGTTGATACGTCTAATTACTAGTTCCAAATAATATAAGTGTTCCTCGAACGTGTCAGTGGCCGTCAAGATATAGAAATACATGTGGCTCCAAGTCATGATCAAAAAGTGCATCTGCTAATCGCTGGAAAGTGTTTGGGGCGTTCACTAATCCAAACGGCATTACTATAAACGCCCAAAGTCCCTCTCCAGGGCACGAAAAAGCCGTATATTAGCTGCTGCTTTCCTCAAGGGCCACCTGAAAGTACACTTGCCTCAAGTCTATTTTGCTGAGGTATTTGGCATGGCATAACTTATCAAGAATCGAGTCCATATTTGGCAACGGGTATGCATCTTTTACCGTCACTATTCAGGTCTCTATCGTCAATGGAGAATCTTCATGTGCCATCTGGTTTACGTATTATAACCGGCGAGCTGCGCCACGCGCTCTTAGAAGGCCGTATGATATCCATCTTGTGCATTCCCTTAATTTCTGCTCTGACTATTTTTTGTACTGCAGGTGACATTCGCCACAGGCCTTGTCTGATTGGTTTTGCATCGCCTACATCTATGACGTGTTTGACTATAGGTATTCTACCAAGTTCGTCAGTCATTGGCGGTATCAACCACTCTGTGATTTCATCGATTCGCTTTGTCTGATCTGGCGTGATTTCCACTAATCCTGCATACTCCGCAAAGAAGGCTGCCCGTTCTGAGACCCGTTTCGGTCGCAGTTCGTGCCATTTACCATCAAATATTTTCCATTTTCGCTGGTGTGGAACCACTATTAGTTCCGATTCTTTTAAGAAATCCAGTGCCAAAATGATGGGTGTTCCTGGCAGATTTTTCATAGCATGGAAGTTGAACTTTTAGTGTATCCGTCGAAGTCTAATTGCAACGGCAACTCTCCTAGAAACTTTTTAGCTTTGTCTGCAATTCCTTGAATCGTTGCATATTTCGGTCTGTCTTTAAATCTGCTATACCCTTGCGGGTTAACAAGTGACAACTCTGCTCCAGCGTCAATGAACGCGTCGTGCGCAATATTCCCAATAACAATGGGTACAAAGCACCTTTTGTCAAAGATTGCAACCGCAACTGATTTTGTTTCTGGCTGCGGATTGTTTGACGGTTTTCCGCTGTAGGATTTTTTGTCTGACTTCTCATCACCAATTTGTTGACTACTTGTCACCAGTACTGTGGCTTTCATCTCACTCGATCCCGCTTCACCATTTTCTGATTGTTTCACAGCCGTTACGGTCTCATCGCACGGTGACTGCTTCTCTGTCGGAAAGTCAACTGGGTGTTTAAGCTCTGGCCCTATTGGTGGCCAAGCGAATTCTTGCACCTCATTGTTAGAGTCCTTGCTGTCAGCAAATTCGACTGATTTCTTAACTTTCCTCTTAGTACCAGTAACTTCTTGACCTTCATTCCACTCAACGTCGTTTAATAGCTGATCTATCGCCAATTCAATTTTTCCAAGATCAGCGACTTCTCGTCTATCATCTGTTTCTTCAACTTTTGTGTCTGTCTTAACTGTATTTGTGACATCTAACTTGGCTGGCGAATGATCTGTCGGCACAGTTATATTACTTTCTGTTTCTGTCTTTATCTGATCTTTAATCTTTAGCTTCTCTTCGTCCGCACTCATGGCATCTGCCGGAGGATAAGACTAATTTTTAATGAGCGAGCTATTCTTCTGAACTTCGCTGTTCAAGTCAAGTAAGCACGTCTCGTGATTTTGCAGTTGCTTCAGCAATTTATTTAAAAGGTTCATCGTCAACCCACGATACTGTTTCTTGGCTCTCATTGGGCAGTTGTGGACCTATAGCTATGGTTTCCTCTTCATCTGAGGTCACAGCATTATGGCTAAGTTCATCGGCTGAAGATACGTCCCAAATTGGACGTTCGGGCTTTTCAGTATCTGTTTCCATATTTATGTCGGCTAACGGCATGGTCGCAATCGCCCGTTCTTCGCCATCTTGGCTTTGAGTAGTGGAGGGGAGCATCGGGCTCTTCTGCTCCTCTCCGAACTCGTTTCCCAAAAGTGGCTGGCAGACAAGGAAAAGTCAAATCGAGCGCCTTCGATTTTGCAGACTTGGCACCAGTGAATATTTCTCCCTGGTCGTTTTAAATTGGCAAAAATGTTTTCTTTTTCTCGCATTCATGTGCCATGTGTCCAGGCTCATAACAGAAGTAACATGGATTTTTAGGGCATTCGCGATAATTATGGTCACTCTGTCAGCATTTACAAGGTCTTTTCTTTTGTACATCGCCTTGGTCAGCTGTAGTCTGTGCTTCTGCTGGTTTTTGTGCGTTTTGGAACGGCACTAGTGAGGGCGCCTTCCATCTTGTTGCTACATCATCAGCAGTCATAGTTGCAGGTGCCGTTGATTGTGTGCTCGCCGCATTCGGTTGTTTTTGCGCCCCTGGGGAAAACTGGGGAAATCCTAAGTACTACTGAGAAGTTTGGTATACCACAATTTGTGCCAACATCGGTAGCGATTACGACCCTTGATGTTTTGCCTGCTAGGGGGCATTTTTCTGTTTGTTACCCTTACTTTTGTGGGAAGAATCTTGTTGTTTAGTCGTATTCTGTTTATTTTCCCCTGTATTCTCTGGTGGTATCTGTACACTATGTGCTGCTGAAACTTTTCCAGACTTTTTGCTTGTCGTTTTCGGCGCTGCAGCAAGAAAATGTGTCTTCGATGATAGCGGGATACTGTTCCTCAATCTCTTCGAGATTTTCCCATTTACGGCCATAATGCGTTAAATCGCTGAATTTGTCGATGTTTTTGTCAGCCATGTATTTCCTATAGGCCGACAATAGCCCACGTTTGGCGATTTTCATCTGCGAGCTCATTAACAATAGCCGTTTGAAGTGACTGGCTATGTAGCGAAAAGCGTTCAGATATTCAGAGACAGATTCGCCCTCGCCTTATCTCCTTTGACGAAGTTCTTCTTCGATATCATCGTCAGTCATTCGTCTGCCATAATGGTCTCGTAACGCACTTTTTAAGTCCTTCCTTGAATAAATTTCTTTGGCGATACCAAGAATTAACTTCTTTTGAGAAAACAGCTGTTATTGCCTGTAGTAAGTCTACACTTGACATACAAACCCGTTGCTTTTGATCTTAAATTTGGCTAATGAACTCTTCTGGGTCATCGTTGCCATTGAAGCGAATTTTTCGATTCTCCAGCAGCTTGATGTTGCGCAAGTCATGGCCAACTGTGTGATGATCCAAGTCTCGAGGTGGCTGTTTGCGCGAGCGATGTCTGCTGTACGATCTGTTACTGTCAGATGAGCTTGATGACTCAGTGTCTGACACATAGAGAGGTGGCTCTCGCAGTGATCTCTAGCTCCATGTCGGTGGCTCGTTCACTTTGGTGATCGTGAACAACTTCTCTTTCATCGTTTCGACTTACGAAAGTGTTTGTTGAGGTCAGATTTGCTAGTTTCTCAGCGATCTTTATGTCGGTGACTAGATTTTTGACCATGTCGGCGCTTGGTACGAGTCTCGTGAAGTAACTGAATCTGAATCCGATAACTGTTATTGTGTGACAAACTCGAGTCAGAACTGTCTTCAGATGTAGAATCTTCACTTTCACTACTTGATGACTATTTCGACCGATGTTTATTTTTATGCGATTTCTTCTTGGCATTTTTTCGTCGATGATCATGTTCATCCTCACTGTCACTCTCGTCTGATGCGCTAGTAGGGCTTGGTTGTCGACGAGATTTCTTTTTACGTTCTTCTTTTTTTGGCTTAAGTTTTGATTTGCGCGATTTATTGTACTTCGTTTCTTAGTTTTCTGATTGTGCCGAGTGTCATCTTCTGTTGTCTCGTCATCTGTCAGATTTTTAGGTTCTGACGAGTTGTCAGTAGATTCCGGTTGCACTGGTTTTTCGTCAGTCTTTTTAGCTGACGGAGCGATATATTTTTGCGACTGCCGCTGCTTGCCGTCTACCCTATCATAAATAGGATGTGGTGTTGGCGGGGCTTTTCCTTTATGATATGCCTGTCAACGGTGTTTTGTTTGATGAATATCGTCATCTCTCTTATCGTCAACTGGAGCTGAGGCCTTATCTTGTCGTTGTTCGTCGATTCTGCCGGTTTTTAAAGACTTCTTGGGTTCCTCAGGCTTGTTTTTCTTTGTCACCTTTGGAATTTTTGGTACATTGACGAATGTGGAACTTGAACAATCATAATCCTATTATTAGGCCTGCTTATTATGCTCAATAAAAATTGAAATTCAGTTTCACAGTAACTCAGCAGTTTCATCAAAAACTAGATGGAACAGATAATTCTTCTTAGCTGCTGACAACAATGTATTTTCTTTTTTTTTTCTTTATGTGTAAAACAAAAATAACTACAAAGTACCTTGTTTTGAAAAAAAGTATAAAGGCTGGAATGATATATCAACTTATCTAAAACTGCAGCTCATCTTCTTTCACAGTAAATTCCTCTTTCTAGCTTGTTATTAGCAAACAACGTTTCGGTATACTTCTACTGACTCTTATTTATTTTAGTTTGTACTTGATGTATAATTAAACTGTTGATTATGCACTAATTAAACTAAAGTAAATAGCATTAATCAGCTCTGCTGCTATGTCATAAAGACGCGGTCACTGACGGTATCCGTGGGTATCGGAGTGAATATAGCATCACGTTATAATTTGAATTTCTCGGAGAAAAATTGCAAATATTGTACAACTCGATCGCTTATTGGAATATTATATTATTCTAACTGAATTTAAAACTCATTTTACGAATATATAAATGTAAAAATTAATATATACTCTGAATGATCATGCGTTGTACCTTAAAAATGAAAAAAAAAGAAAGATTTTTCAATAAAATTGTTTTTTTTTTGTTTATCTACTAATTTCACGCATAAAATTTTTTTCTAGTATCAGGGTTAAGTTTTTCTTATTCTAGAATACATTTCTAAAATAAAAAAAAAATTCATTTTTTCGTCAAAATTCACTAGAAACCCATCTTAAAAAGGACCAATCGTTGTCGCGATCCTGTGCGGGTAATCTTTACTAATTCTTTTTTAAAGTTTTGCAGAAGTGGTCAAAGGAGGGATATAAGAAGTTTCATGAAAATCTAACAAGTAGAACATTTTTCAGAGCCATTTTTAAACATAGAATTTTTAATGTAAATTTCGTGCCCATGTTATATCAATCACTATGGCTGTTAAAATCGTGCAAATCATCACAACAAAGTAAACTCATCGTTCATTTCTCTCTTCAAGGAAGCACTCCGCCAATGCAGTTGGCATCATTTTTTACTGTAGTCAAGAAGAATGTGAAAATTTTGAAATTACCATGTACAGTAAATTGAAAGATGCTCTCACTAAACAAGGTACACATTCACCTCACGCTTTTATTCCACTGAGCGATGATAATACAATGCAATTGAAAGTAAAAAGAACTTCAAAAACAACTAAATATGAAATAAGAAACTCATTGAAATAAACTGACAGCAGAAATTTTGTGTAAATTTCTTTAAAGTAGATAAATATGTATTATTTTTTATGTATTTTCAACAATTTATAGTAGTTAATAGAATTAAAATATTCAAAATAAAAAAAAACATTTTGAATGCGGTCGCTATGAAAATTCTCCAGCTCGATCAAACGCAGAGAGGAAGTGTTTTATTTAATGCAGTTTCAGTTTACGTTAAAATGCATACAGCTTATTTTTACCACGCTTCATCAAATAGTTATACAGGAATAAGAAATAACTTTCGCCATGCGCAATAATGATCACCAATGTTATAAAGAAGCGAGCGGCCGAGACATCTATCGGTACGGCTTGACGCGTAGCACTGACTTTCGCCAAGTGTTGTAACCACCCTAATAGCGGGCACTAATTTTTTATCACGGTTTCGAGGAGGAATCGATTGGTGCAAAAATTTTTGAAATCACAACAAAGATTCGCAACAATAGGAGGCTCGATCCTTCTAGTGGGTATGACATCAGTCGCATCAGCTTCTGCGTGTTGCTAAAAGTAGGCACGTCCTTGACCATGAACACGAATAGATCTTTGAAAGACTTCCATTTCTTCTGTACGCTAGTGACTCTCCGAAAAAAAAATTCTCGTAGCTTTCAAATGAGCATGTGTTAACGATGATAAATTTGGAAATTCGTATGCAAAAACTAGTAAAAATTCATTTTACTATTTTTTATATCCTTCCCTATTGCGCATTATCACGCCTATCAAAACTATTCATTATATTCTACAGTAAATTTTTAAGATACTAAATTAGGAATAGTAAATTTTTTTAATTTAATTTGAATATAAAAATGAACATGTCGATTCTGTATTCTGTCAGTTCATATCAGCCAATAACATGCATTAACATTAATTTTAATTTCAGAAATTAATCATAAAATGAATAAGAGTCGATGTGAATCTGCGTCACTTAAAATAAGAGCATCAGTTGGAAATGGCATTGAAGTCGCAGCGAGAAGAAGTATTCACCCAGGTGAAACTGTCATCGCAGAGATGCCTGCTGCATCGTGTTTACTGCCTAAATTCTATAAAACTCATTGCCAGGTTTGTTTCAAACGGCAAGTATCCTCCACAATTATTTTATTAAATTTCTACGGAAATATTTACATAATTATAATAATTAGATAAAAAGTTACAGACAATTATAAATACGCTGCTAGCTGCTCTGGCGGAATGCTTTCTTGCAGGTAGTAGATATTTTTTGTTTATTTATTTTTTAAGTAATAAGAATCACTCGTGCAAAATGATTAGACATCTGGGCATCTTTTTTCCGCACATCTTGCATATTGCTTTTTGATGTTGTATAGTGCTTTTTGATATAATGAGCACAATTGCGTTTTTATGCACGTTCGATTTTCCGAACGTGTGGAAAGTTAGACTATGCGCACCGTGTTTTGAAAAATTTCTTTATTAAAAGCAATCTTCAGGTTTTTTTTGAAGTAATTCTATTTTTTATTCTGTGAAAGGTTAACAAAAAATTATAAAGAAAACTTTGCTATCGTGGAATTGTCCAATATTGTTATTCTAGTCAATCTACAAAAAAAAAATTGCATACCTGAAATATAATTTAGCAATGTGCTAATTCCGGGTAGATATTACTATTAGCAAATTCATCGTGCGACAACTCGTTTTGAAGCTACTTACTTAAGCTTTAAAATCAGCTCTCAAGCATTAAGGGATTCGAAAATAAAACCAATTTACGGCACTTTGCGCACGACAATGATTTACGTACCTCACACCTAAAAAGATGAGTTGTTTGGAAGTGAAATACGCTGCCAGCTGCTCTGGCGGAATGCTTCCTTGGAGGTACCAGATATTTTTAGTTTATTTATTTTTTAAGTATTAAAAATCTCTCGGGCAACATGTTTAGACAAAACGTATAACTTTTTCCCGCACATGTTATATATTGTCTTTTGACGTTATATAGTGTTTTTTTATATAATGAGTACTCATTCCATTTTTATGTACTTTCGATTTTCCGAACGTGCGGAAAGTTACACTATGCGTACGGTGTCTCTCGAAAAATTTCTTTATTAAAAGCAATCTTCAGGTTTGTTTTGAAGTAATTCTATTTTTGGTATTATTCAAATCCTATTAAACACCTAAAAAGATGGGTTGTTTGAAATGAAATATCTCAGGCTACTTATGTCAAAATTTTGCGCACAACACCTCATTTTAAAGCTGCTTATCAGCCATAAAATGAGCCGTCACACCTTAAGAAATTCATTATACATCCAAAGCTACAACAGTATACACCTAAAAACCCTTAAAAAATACGTATATTTTTTAATTTTTGAAAAATAGCTATAAAATTTTTTCTATTCGATAAATCTACTTAAAAATTATTTTTTCACCTACCTTCATGGATTTCAGAACATATGAAAAAAGATTCATAGGAATTCATGGAATAGGAAAGCCATACCAGTTGACAATACAGTCACACACATACACACATACGGATTCCATAAAAAACGACTTTGTAGGCTTCCCATAATTTCTACTGCAAAATATATGGTAAAATTCTTCAATGATGTTACGCAGAAAGTTTAACTCTTTCAAAACAACTAATTCCGAAACCTGAAATATCAAAAACAAAAAAGTTATAGCGAAAAAACGGAAAATTTGAAAAAAAGCAAAAATAAAGCTTCCGCTCCAAGGAAACAAAATTCAATGGAAAAAATTATATCTCTGCAACTATTCAGACTATCGCAATGAACTTTCCTTAAAATTATAATTTGTAACAAAGGAAAATAAATTATTTTCTTATTTAGTCCTGCCGTCATTAACTTATTTTTATTCACATGAGAGAGAGAGAGTGAGAGGGAGAGGGAGAGGAAGAGGAAGAGGAAGAAGTAGAGGGAGAGGGAGAGGGAGAGGGAGAGAGAGAGAGGAACGAGAGAGAGAGAGAGAGAGAGAGAGAGAGAGAGAGAGAGACAAAAAAGGTTAGATCAAAGGTTTTTATTAGTTATTACTGTTGTACATAGTGCTTGAGTTCCCTTTCGACAGGGTGTATCTAGCAGATTGGACCTATAGCTTAAGGTGGGATCCGAACCACCAGGATATTTTATTTAACGTGAAAAAATCCTATTACCACTATATAACACAAGCGCCTATTTTATGGGGTAAAATAACCAAGCGAGCCGTGCAATGGGCTCTAGCCCTAAGCGACGCGTTATCAATTATTTAATTTGGGGATAT
>JAWWMK010039667.1:0-10833 GCA_035047105.1 Galeopsomyia nigrocyanea
GCGTAACCCCGAGTTTTTAATTTGCCAAAACCCGAACGAAGTTATGGCAGTTTTTTTTGTGGAATTGGCCATATATACCTTCGTTATACCCCTCCTTCGTTATCAACCGCGAAGTAAAGAAGAAAAAAACACACAGAAAAAGCAATATTTCTCTCGACCTCCGTTTCGCGATAACAAGATGGTTATCTCTTACTGACGTAGCTGCTGCCGCTGCTGTCCAACCTGTTGGAAGACACACACACATAGCCTGTATCGATTACCTTTAGCTTTTGCCAGAGGATTAAAAGTATTCGCTTTTCCCCTCTATATATAACAATGTCAGATAGCTACGCGCTCCGGATTAATCTTCATCCTCCGGCTGTGTTGTTTCCCGAACTCATTTTCATCTACGGAGAATTTACTCTTGGACAGCTACTCAATAGATTTTCGTTGTACGATGGAGGGGTTAGCGTTATCTGGAAAATGCTTTAGTGCGCTTGTTTCCTTGGAATTCGCCGGAAGTAATAAGAGCTTGAAATTGTGTAGCGTACAGCTGAATAATAATTGTGAAATATATTTTTTTTCTTCACAAGCTAGGTAAACGAGTTTTACTCAGCGAAGGATAGGAGATGGTTTAAAAGTGATTTTTCATCGCGAACTCACCCTTCGATCCGGTCTTTCAATCTACTTCCATCCTCTGAATTTCGGATGAAAAGTGTATTAGTTCGTGCGTCGAGGGAATTTATATTTTAATTAAGATAAATTGTATCGGCAGTGCGGCCCAAGTAATTAAAATTACCCTGTATAATTCGAGCCGAAAGTTGATTTTCCAATTCGACGAGTCTCCCTCTCCCCCTTTCGAAAGCGATATGATTGAACGAACGTCGGATCCTTTGCGTCACTGTCTCTCTGTTTGCATTTCCGTCGGCCAATCATCGTCATCTATCTTTATTTTTAAAAATGAAATGCGAGTATACTCGTATATAGTAGCGGGTTTAACGTTTCGTCGATATAAATTCATCTACCACTGTGTGTGTGTATACGTTGCCAATCAACTCTAATGCATTTCAAAAATGTTTATTCCGTTTCTCGCGCTCGCGCACGCACGCACGAGTGCTAAATAAATTTATAGCTCCAACGCGATAACTTATTGGCGAAATGGTAATTTTCACCGTTTCACTGTGCAGTAAAAACAAACATCTGTGTACGCAACAGTCGATCGTATTTATACATATATTTTAGCCAATTAAAATCATTTGGCGAAAATTTGGCTCGTAAAAGCATTGAACGTATGCGCGTAAATAATTTCTTAACGAGCGCGGCGGATTTCAACAGGGTTTGTTAAATTTTTAGCCGACCAGAGCGCATTGCATAATGAAACAGGGTTTTTTTTTGCGATAATTCTTTATGAGAGTTCAAGGTTTTCGTTTATTATTTTATGCTCGCGACGATCGATCAAGTTGTGCTTTTTTTGAACATTCCAGTTGGTATTTTGAAAATGTAACGCGAATGTTGATGTAACGTGAATGGCAAGAGATTGTATATAACATTGACACATGCTGATAAAGTTCAACAAAAAGATGCTAATGAATTCATTACTATTCACATGATAAGATTTAATTTCACGGTAAAAAGTTTAATAAAAATGAAAAACAATGAAAAAATTCTGCTAAAAATAAAAAGAGTTTTATTAAAATCGCGCTTCAAACGTTTCATTAAAAAAAAATTCTTTTTATCTCTTTATTGTAATATTTCATCAGGGCAGAGCTTTTCAAAAGATTACGCTCGACCATGCAATCCCACACATTATCAAGGGTACACTCGTGTGTTTCTTTTATGATTTTTTTCTTCACGTAGTATTTTTAGTTCGCAACGCTGAATTTCAAAATAAATTCTAATCAGATAAGCTCCACGCGCGCGAACAAACTCAAAGAAAAAACAGAAAGAGAGGGAGAAAGAAAATCGTTGGTTTGGCAGTTTGAATGGGAGGGGGGTTTATCAGTTCGCCTGCATCGAAAGCTCGGCGGGCTATATATACGTTCCCAATTAAATAGATCAAATGTACACGGTAGGCTACATACAAAAACTTGTCTCTGCTGTGTGTCGATCGATTTCATCATATTAACCGTGAAACTCTGACCGCACGCACAAAGTCACTGTCAACCACATTTGCGTCGCAGCGAAACCTAATGGACACACACGCACGCACACGTGGCAGCAGGTCAATCGAGTTTTGTGCGAGAGGAAGCTGCAAGTTCAAAGCGCAGTTTTCTAACTGCAACGCGAGAGAGAGAGATAGATAGCAATGGAGGCGAGCAACAAGTTTTCGCATTAAATTCACTTTGTTTCGGCCCACGAACTTTAACTCCCTAGTTGTAGGCTTGGCTAATCGCCTTAAACACAAAGTAGCCGAGAATAGTTTGGATGCTTTTGCACGAGAGAGAGAGAAAGAGAGACGAAATACTTTGTGATCTGCTTGATGGAGTTACTCGTTGCTGTCTGGGTCCAAAAGGGTTGGAAATTTTCGGATGCATGTTTTATTCGATTTTAAATATTGATGACAATTTTTGTTTTTTTTTTTACTTTATCGGCATGTACAATTTATCTCGTGAAAACCAAATTATTTGAGATTACATCGAATTTAAATATCGCTTACCCGCGGCTTCATCGAGCCAGTTTAGTATGCATCATAAATTAAATTATACCGAAAGTTAATGTAATTTCCGACTCCAGCTTTCGTTTTTTCTCTTTTTCTCCACCCGTGCAATTAAATGGCGACTAGCACGGAAGAAAAGAAAAAAAAGAAGCAGACTCTTAATTTCGTACCGAGAGAGGGAGAGTAGAGCCGTTTCATAGCTGAAAATAAAAAAAATGAAAAAGAGAGAAACTTCATGGGTCGCGCGCGCGCAACTTTTTCGAGTATAGTCAAATAGCGAAAGAGAATTTACGCTGTGGAACGTTGGTGGAAAAAAAAAATTCCGAAAGCTTCGTAGTTTGGAAAACTATTCGAGCTTTCCTTTTTTTTTATTATATAGTATATCAAACGGCAAAACTGGCGAACAATTTACACGCCAGGTGAACGAGAATTTATAGTTTTGAGAATGTTTTTTTAAAATTTATTTTGCAAAACAAATAAACTATAGCATACTACTTCGCCTGACCAAATCAACGCTCGTAGTACGTCTGACCGAATCAATGTTCGTACTACTGATTCTGTTATTCAGCTTCTTAATCCTACTGAAACAATTTGTACATAAATAACCGATTATTAGAATAAATGCAAGCAAAAAAATTCTTCAGCTCTCTCATATAACGACGTCAACGAGAATCTGCACTACTTGTTGCACCAAGCGCGCGCGCTGCGTCGAGCGGTAGGCGAGCGTCAAACTATATACGCGAGAGCATGTGACGTTGAGCTCCGGCTCGTTAGAACAGCTTTTTTCCCTAATCGCGCGCTCGGCGCGGTTCGCTTGAGAAAATAGCACAGAGCACCGGACACGATGCTGCCCTAACAGCAGTGCCAGTCGTGCTTTTTATCCGTTGTGCACGCTCCAAAGGATTTTAACGGGTAACGATGTTTGTCCCCTGCCTTCGTTTTACGTTATGTGTGTGTTTTTCGTGCTGTCGGAATGTGTGTTATTTGGATAAACTGTTTTTTTTTGCTTTTTGGAAAATCGATAAATTGTTGTATGTATATTGTATGCGGACGATCGAATGTAACATAAAATCATTTATTGTTTTTAAATCCCCGATTATATGTAAATTACTCGCTGGGGCTTGGAGTTTAAAAAAAAAAAAAATTTGAAAAAAGATAAAATAAAGATGAATTTTTCATGGTATAAAGTGATAAAAGTCAATATTAAAAAAATGTTATGGACTCGCATCGATCTGGCTGAAATTTACGAACGAATAAAAAGTGAGAATGTGCAAAAACGATTCCAAACAACTATCGCGCTCACCATAAATAATTCCACAAGCCAACTTTTTATTCCGACAATAAAAAAGAAAGAAAAAGGTATAACGGATAAAGCGTGAATTTTATCGCAAATCTCCAATCAGCATTCGGTCAGCAGTAATACTTTACTAGAAAAAAACGACTAGACTACCTGCATCCCTGATAAGTCTTGCCTCGTTCCCCTTCTCTTTTACCCGCATAAACTTACTTACACCCTCCTCGAAATACATGCGATGCGACCAAGCGATATCAAAGTGATTACGTCATTGTGAATGGAAAACGCTCGCGCACATGAAACATACTTTGCTTGTATACGGATCATTTGTCATTTGCACTTTAATTAAGAGTCGATCGATAATTCTAATTTCGATTGATTTTTCCCTTTTTCTTGCTGTTTACCTCAAACGAGGCGACTTCTTCTTCTTCTTCCCTTCCCCTTGTTTTTTGCTCCCTTTGCGCGGGGTAAGAAAGGAAGCTCGTTAGTTGGATTGGACAATTAACGTGATTTCGTGTCGCCGAGTCGTATTGGTTCCGGGGGGCGAATTAGCCCTTATTGCTGCTGCGGCTTACTCAGGATTATCAAAGAGGGGACTTTCGCTCTTTCACTGTAGTGAAATAACTCAGCGAGCTTTTTTTTATTTGCTGTCACGGAATTTATGTATTTCTCGCGATAAGAGATACACACGAACTTTTATTCTCTCCCTTCCTTAGACGGATATAATTGCGCGCGAAAATCAGATAAGAGTGTGACAAACGTGCCTAGATAAAACTACTCTTTAAAAGAGAAACTAGTGCCAATTAACGCTGTATTTAGATAACCTACTTTGGAATTTGTTATATAGTTCGTCATTTTTTTTTTATTTTTGAAACGCTAATCGATCACTACGTGTATCTAAAGTTACGTTAGCTTCACGCTGCCACTAGATTAACGTACATGTTGCGGTTGACGCTGCCTATACGTATATCGTCAGCTGGAAGATACAACCTGTGACGTGCGCGCATACTACGTGGAAGCGCAGGTGCAAACTAAATTGAAAATTTTCGAACGCAAAAACTACAACTTCAACTTTCTATTTAGCAGGCTTTTAATTAGCAAAAAGCTTCTGCTCGATTTTCAAACGAAAAATCCAGTTTGTTTTTCAACTTTCGAAAGCATTCCTCTTTTATTCACGCGAGTAAAAGTTCAAAACGCGTATCACGTCAACTTATTCATGCTATATAATACCGAAAAGCACGTATATATCGCGTTGGTGCGTGACCGCGTACACACACGGAATGCGTAGTCGTCGGGCGCGATCCTACGGCCAAAAGCTGCTTCTCTCTCTCTCTCTCTCTTTTGAAAGCTGAAAAGCTTGCGTGCTTGCAGTCCGGGGAATTCGTCGAAAAGCATCTTTCTATCGTGAATAGTTCGACCGGAAAAGTCCGGACTCCGGAGAGAGAGAGCTTGAGGTAAAAATCGTTGAAAAGCCGCCCACGTTGCTATTCGATAAATAGAAGTGAAGCCATATACTCTAAGAATTCATCTCTCTTACGAGATTTCTTAGATATACTTTTGAATTTCGATTCCAGCTACTTCGAAAACTTCGAAGTACCTGCTTTTCCGAACTTCATAATTTCATCGAATTATCATCTCCAACGAAACATAATCCAATTCCCGCAACGAAAGGAGAAAGAAAAAAAAAAAGCAAAGCAAGTTGAAGCGATGCTTTTAATGAGAAAACTTTTGCATCGAGACATGCGTGCAAACGCATCACGCGTAGAAGAGATGAAAGAAGGAGTATATAGTGCAGTATGAGCCACCCGTGGCTATATGTACCTTCATTTCGGCCGCTCGCGCGATCACCGTTGCAAGATCTTTGCGCGCGCGGCGTTTCTCGTCTGACCTCTTTTCTTGAGTAATTAAGCTTTGCGTATACGTCTTATCCGAGACTCCACGGAGTAGGTTAATGCGTTCGTTGTCGATAACGTTGCCTTTCTTTTTTTTTTCTTATTTCTTTTTTCCTTTCCGATCGAAGATAATTTCAGACAATTTACTCGACATATGCTTAAATATTGATTGCTTTATCTTATCAGTATCGAAAAATAATTAAATCAACAACAAAACCATGAAATCCCGAAATTTATACTAAGCTCTCGGAGAATAAAATAAACGTCAAAGCTTATTTCGAGGGGGGGGAAAAAAGGTCAAAAATCTCTTTCTCGTGTCGTGTGCCCGCACAAACAAAGAACGCGCGACGAAGTTAAGCTACCACCGCGCCGCACCAGTCGTATGAACACGCGAGCACATCGCTCAAACCACGCGATAAACGTGTCAACCACGAAAAGAGATGTTTATAACGAGCTGCACAACTATAACTCGACCGCCAGAGAGAAATATCGCGATAATTAACCATTTTATTTTTTTGCATGCCGTCGATGCCCACTAATTGGTGTGTATATTCACGGCTATAGACAGAGAGATGCTGAGTTAGCCGGAAGTGTTTAGAGCGGAGAGTATAATAATCACGCGAATTCCGTAAATTTTGCAAGAGAGAGAGAGATATATATTGCGAGCTCGGCATTACATTGCTAATAGAGGCAACAATGCGCGCAAACTTGCTCGCGAGTTAATTAAACAACAATTAATATCAATTACGAAGTCCTCCCCAGAAGGGAGGAATTTCAATTATCCTTCAAAATCACGAAAAATAACGGAGTCGAGCAGCAATATATTCGAGTAATAATGCCGAGCTTAATTAAATCGCGAGCAAAAGGACATTAATTGAAAACGTTTCTCTCCTCGTAGGACACTACGACTACTACTGTATATACAGAGACACGCGCATAATGGAAGGTTTGATCTTTGAGCGCTTCTCTAAGACCGCACAAAGCCGCAGTATAGAGAAAACACACGGACAAAGGAGAAAAGGAAAAAGGATCCTGCGCTTGATGTAATACACACACAGTGTTTAAGGCTCGATGAACAAGCGTAATGAGAGAAGATACATGTGGTTTCTTGCGAGCGCGCGACCAGAGAGATAAAGGATAGGGTGAAAGATATATAGACGACACGTTGACTTTAGATCCCTTTGCTTCATCGATCTGTTGATGTGGTTGAACAGTAGAAGGTGCTCGCTCGCGAGTGTTGATTCTGAAAATAAATTGCGATTAGTCGTCTGATTAAATTGTAGTTATTGTTAAAAATTGGGTTTAGATAGACTCTTTACCTTATAATTATCGATATATTTTACGACACGGCAAGGTATTAATTACCAGAAGGTGAAGGTTCGGATGTTTATCTCGAGGTAAATCGATTGGCGAGATTACAAGATTCACGGAAGCTGCAAGCGAGCGCGCAACGCAGCCACGAAAAAAACTTTTTAATCCTCGTGGCCTAGCGAAGTTAGTCCATTAACTGTTAGCGGGCGTAACGAGTTTGCATTTTTATTGCGAGTTGTTTCGTGCAAGGATCGAAACGTAACTTTCGATGGCAAATATAGTGTCTACGGCTTAGCGGTCATAAATTGAAGCCGGCGGTCGCGCTCTCTCTCTCTCTCTCTCTCTCTCTCTCGCTAATCTCGGATGTTTACTTTATAACAGTATTAACGCACGTACACACACAGCAGTCGGAGGATGCTTATCACGTTAAAGTCAAACGCAACTTGGTTAACTTTAAATCCACCGTGAACGGATATGATGCCAAGGGGAAGGAGATCTGTGATTGAATTTGCTACGATATCCTTATGTTGACTTCTTAGACGTACTTTGTGCATTGATATTCTTTCAAAGTGTGTAGATCGAACTGATTTCCTTGAATGCTCTCCTATTCTATTCGGCTGAAACTGAGAGTTGAATCTTAGAAAAAAGAATTATTTCAATTTTTTTCTCGAACGGCATAAAATTTTACTTTAATAGGAAAACATTAGTAATATATATTTATACGAAACAAAATAAGAAAGTCCGAATTCGCATTAAAATATATGTTAGGTATAACAATTTTTTTTTTTTTTTTTTTTTTTTTTTGGGTAGAGAGGAGAAATGCATAACTGCACGAAGTGGGAACTTCAACAGTGTGGGGCTGCCACGATGGCGACCCACTAAAACTCCTCTCCTGACTCATGGCTGAACCCACCCTGGGACTGCGTTAGCATTACTTCAGGGTGGAGCCACTTTTAAGACCGGTCGGCCAGTCCTACGTCATCATACGTGTAAAGAAAACTCTTCACTCGCCCCTCCTTGAGCCATCCACGATGTCGGGGGCCATCCCCTTACGGGAAGGCCCCCGGTTCCCATAACATCGTGTCTGGCCCTCTACATGTTTAACAGTAGAGACGATATTTTTATAGTTTAGTTAAAATTAATATTTTCAAAGGCATACCAAAAATTTATTGATACAATGCACGTACCGATGGAATCATGATAGTTAGAAACGATACTAACAATTGCATGAAAATTCCCCAGTAGCTTCTTTTGACTCTCTGAAAAAATAAAAAAATAAAGGAGCCCCAACCATCGCCCCTTTAAGTGAGGTTCAACCAAGGCCCAAACAAAATATATTTTCAAAAAAATTTTTTGTACAATTCGAAAACTCATTATCATGTAAATCGATAAATTTTTAGTTGGTTCATTAAAACAATATATTTTGTTTCTCAACCCATTCTCCCTTCAACAAAACTTGTTAGAGCGTTATTGAAAAGAGGATACAACCTCTCCTTCGATGGTTAATAAATTATGAAAATGAAAAAAAAGTAATACAAAGTTAAATTATGATATTTGCCTTTATTGATAAAATGCACGTACCGATGGAATCATGATAGTTAGAAACGATACTAACAATTGCATGAAAATTGCCCAGTAGCTTCTTTTGACTCTCTGAAAAAATAAAAAAATAAAGGAGCCCCAACCATCGCCCCTTTAAGTGAGGTTCAACCAAGGCCCAAACAAAATATATTTTCAAAAAAATTTTTTGTACAATTCGAAAACTCATTATCATGTAAATCGATAAATTTTTAGTTGGTTCATTAAAACAATATATTTTGTTTCTCAACCCATTCTCCCTTCAACAAAACTTGTTAGAGCGTTATTGAAAAGAGGATACAACCTCTCCTTCGATGGTTAATAAATTATGAAAATGAAAAAAAAGTAATACAAAGTTAAATTATGATATTTGCCTGGGGTCAAGTAAGACGGATTCCCCTGCTAAAACATCTTGGTCCTTGGGTAGTACTTTGCCAACTGAAACAATACTTTATCTTCCTTCCTCATTCCTTAGGAGTGGCGGGTAAGCGCTGCCTCTTTTCTCTCCTCCGAATTACGTTGTGTGTCGTCCACCATTGTTCATGTCTTCGATGGTTAATAAATTATGAAAATGAAAAAAAAGTAATACAAAGTTAAATTATGATATTTACCTGGGGTCAAGTAAGACGGATTCCCCTGCTAAAACATCTTGGTCCTTGGGTAGTACTTTGCCAACTGGAACAACGCTTTAACTTAAATCTAAAGTCGTGCGTTTCGTCCTGGGTCTGTCTGATGGACTCGTTAGGATGGCTATTTTAGACGGACCCGTGCCATCGACGCCGACATCGCAATTTATTTATAAACTTTAACGATTCGCGTCAATTTATGACAAGCGACTCATCTCGTAAAAATTCGCTGCTTCTTCCGTTGCTTCCGCTTGTTTGCTACCCATGAGGTCAAATCGCTTGTTTCGTCAGCACAGCGCAATAGCCATCATAAGGTAGTTGGTAGGTTGCTGTAACCCTGCGAAGGGGGCCTCACAGGGTACTATCACCAGGCCCAGGTGAACCCCGGTTTTTTAAAGAGGTGTTACTCCTCCATCAGTTGCTCCTACCCACATCACTTGCAAGATGGGGCCCCAGGCTTCTGACTGGCATATGGCGGAGTATTTTTTTAATTTATTTTACAAAATTTTTGCGGGCTATAAACTGTTTAAGAAGTATGAGTCGAAGTCGGAACAAAATATGACGGATACTGGAGGTAACATTTTTTTGTATCTAATTTAAAAAAATTGGTTTACTTCCAAATAATTGAGAAGCTCTCCGGCATCAGGGAGTACATGCAACATGTCGTACGCACTTTTGAATGCGAATATGCTGTTATTGATGCATCTTTCCAATTTTGGTGCCATATCTGGAAACCCTTTAGCACTTATTTCGCTTGCTGTTATTTTATTGCGATAATTTTTGATACGGCTCGCCGCAGATGAAGAATTAGACAATGCGAACGCGATTGATTGTTTAGTTGACGGAATGAGTACCGCCTTGACGATTATCTCCGGTATTGGCATTTTTCCCGGAACAACGTTGTTGTTTTCATCTGCTGCGAAAAATAGCGGCTTACGAGTCTTTTTACAGCACACCTGACCTAGAGTGCCTACTATTAAAACAATTGAACCAAAAAACTCCAATATCCTTTTCTCATATTTTTCGACATGTGTCATCGTCCTATTTGTACCTCTACGAATCGGCGCAATATTATGGCGATTATGCGTACCATTGTAACGTAAATTATCGGGGAAAATTCCGCACGGTATAAGATGCCCGTTTTCGTAAAGGTCACATCTTTCACTCAATTGAAGCCTCATCTTTTGGCAATCCTCATCAAATGAATTCTTAAAGTCAATCCCTTCTTCCGCGAAAGAACCAAGTGCTTCATAACTTGGTCGGTTTCTTCGCGTTTCCTGCCTTGAAGTTTGTATTGTACACTTGATCCACGAAACAGACAAATTTTGCCTATTTAACATCCCGTCTGCAAGCAAGATCGATTTTCCACCTGAAGACAACACATGGATTTCAAATGTATTATCTAGTCTTTCGCAAAGTATTGAATTCTTTCCGTTGTATATTTTTGGTGGTGAATGTAAGTCCTGTCAAAACACAATTATATAATTATTGATTGAT
>JAWWMK010039667.1:10933-54078 GCA_035047105.1 Galeopsomyia nigrocyanea
GCTGATACATAAAGGCATAATGCTTTATTTAAATTAATATTGTTGCTCGTTTTTACTCTAGCCAGTGTGGTTTGTGAATTCTTTTCCTTGTATATTTTTGATGATGAATATAAGGCCTGCCAAAACACAATTATATAATTATTGATTGATGCTGATACATAAAGGCATAATGCTTTATTTAAATTAATATTGTTGCTCGTTTTTACTCTAGCCAGTGTGGTTTGTGAGATTTATCAAAAATTTATTTGGCATAATGTTGAAAAATGAAGAGCTGTTGCTGTATATCGACGAAATCAATGCTTGATTTTAAAAATATCAAATAAAAAGTTAAATAAATTTGCTAATAAACTCATGCTCACTTATATTGTTACACAGAGAATGGGCAAAATAATAAAGGAAGACATAACCTCTTGGCCAGCCGTTTTCAATTAATAGCTGAATAAAAATATTATAACGTACACTGAAACTTTAGTGGATTATTCTACAAACGTTTCTCAATCGATTTTTTAAAATATTTTCATATAAATCTATCGAAAATTCCAGCTATAATCAATGATTTTAAAATTGCCCATAACAGCACATGTCTTTACTGGATCTTATTTGGAGTAGGCAACGCAAAAAAAAAACAAATTAAAATACAATTTACTTACTTGGAAAATCAAAACGAAAGTAAGCACTATCGTTAAGAAGAGTTTGACGAGGTTGAACATTTTGAGCGTGGGATTACGGCTGTACTACTGTGAAAGTTCCCTGCAACGTCAGCTTGTAAGAACCAGCGAGATAATACCACCGAAAAGCGTGTTTCATGGAATAAAAATAAATATATTAGAATATGTAATTCTTAAATTTATATATAAGGTTAGGGTTACTCGTCAGGCAAAGTATGGAAAATATTTTGTTAGTATATATATGAAAGAATCGGTTTTTATGTTATTTACCTATTGTACTTTGGAAATTGCAACAAGTACGAATATTATTCACAATGGCACTGAGCAAATATAAAATATAGTATTAGTTTTTTGAAAAATTATAGAACTGAAAAATTGAACGTGTACACAGCACGGAGGTCAATCTGCCTTTGGCAAGCGGTGAATCATATCCCGCGCACTACGTCACTGATAAGAGGCCGCCGTTTTTACGAGCTCGAGAAAACTCGAGAACATTCCAAAATAAAGTGGCTTTCCAACATTTATAAGCATTTACGGTGCCGTGTTTCTGATCTCATATTTAAATGCAAACCTGACCGAGATTAACGCTTAAATCAACATACGTTACAAAATTTTTCCTGTATTCATTCAATTAATTATGTATATATTCGATATGCATACAAATTTTAAGTTTCTACTCTGCAACTTCATTGCAATCTAAAATTCACTGTTCAAATCTTCATATTTGTTTTTTATAATTAAAAAAAAAATTTTTTTAAAGTTATTTTTACCAATTTTTCTATAAATAATTGATCACCTCAAACTATATAAACTCGGCCGGACAAGTTGACATCTGTAATAATCACGATGAGTTCCGAGAGAGGATGACTGATTATTAAGCTACTCGCGGAATAACCTTTTGATCCACAACCTCTCGCATACGAGGAAGAGAACAAAAAAATGTCTCGCAGAGCCGTTAAAATGTGTCGTGTGCCCTCGAGTAATCTCTGGCCATTAATTAATCTGATACTATCTGCTAGGTAGCTTTCTAGTGAGTTTCCCTCCCCTTCTACAACTTCGACCGTCCGAACGCACGCACGCAACTTAATTTTTTCTTTCCCAGTATATATTGCTTACAACTCGTATCTGAAAAAAAAATCGTGAATTTGGTGAACTTTTGCTTTTAGTGTTGGCGATGAGATAATCAGTCGGCTTTTTTCGAATAGTAAGTAGTGGACGGTCGAAGTGATTATCCTTCGTGTAACAGCAGTATTTGTAAGGAGAGTTCATTATCTTATGCAGTTATCGCATAATGGAAGGGGCTTTATTTGTGGGCAAGTTGAGTGATTCCAATTGAATAAACTTGCGATTCGAATGAGGTCGTTTTTACACACGCAACTTCGTCGTAAAGGCTGAAAAAATATTTCCCTCGAATACGAAAAAAAAAGGATTTATCAGATTCACGAATGGAGGATTACAGCATCAACAATGGATACACAAAGTTGGCGTGAATTTTCTATTTTTTTCTCACCCCCCCCCCCCCCAGCCGAAATCAGTGTTGCGAAATTGCTTTCTCGCTGCCTCAAAAGTTGTCGCGAATGGTCTATACGACAAAGTTTTCTTTCTGCTCGCGAGAGGCGACCGTAAAAGTTAGCTTGCAACGGAATAATGAACATGGCTCGCAGGCACTTCTCGACGTTGCTTATTTGATGTTCGCCCGACACTTTCCTATATACTTTCCTTGTCGATTCCGGATAGAAAGAGAGAAAGAGAGAAAAGTGCGCTTGCGAGTTTTTCAAGAGGTGATATTAAAAATTTGCGATGCTATTTTCAGTTCGATAAGTTGATAACATTTTTAATGCACCTTGGAAGATGACGTGGCAGTTCTATATTTTTTCATCGATAACGTAACAGTTACAGTTATGAATGATAAAGCATAATAAATAATAAAGTTTTCGAGATAAAACTAAAGAGTTCCATTGTTGCGTAAATGCGAGTTAATGCATTATTTTTTACCTCGACTACTTGAAAAATTATTTCCTGCAACCGAACATAAAGTGAAATTCATTTAATTCAAAAAGCATTGTTTACGATATGACACAACAAAGCACCGAGTAAAAAATGTAAACGCGAACAATGAAGCTGAAGAGCAACGGAAAGTTTTATGATTAGGATAGTGAAGTGAGCTCGGAAATTGCGCACTTGTCGAATAACTGATTTTAATATAAAAAAATAAACCAAATAATCTCGACTTTGTTGAAGCCGCAATTCGAAGCATTCATCCACAAATTCATCTTCCGTGGCTTTTCATCCCATTATACGCATCCGAGTCGCTTAATACACCGACGTTTTTTTTTTTTAAAGAAAAACCTGCTGAGCCAAGAGTTGCTATTTTTTTTCCTTTTGCAATTAAATGCGGATTAATTGTACCCGCGATAAAGCTTATTTGCATGCCGGCATTTCGTTTGCTGACGCGCTCGTTAAAATAAAAGTTCTATTTTTTTTCTGCTACTGCTGCGCTCGCGCGTTTATATCGTGATTTAAAGGAGGGCAATTCGTTTTTTTTCGTTCGTTTTATTATCGTCGAGTCCGACGAAATTTTATATGCATTTTAAAATCGTGGAATGTAATTGCTCCAAAGACTTTTACAGCCTGAAGGGTATAAGAGAAAATAAATAATACAGAATAGTGGCAGATGCTTGCACGCGAACTAAGCGCGCAACAACGTGGGGATCATTTATTTTACTCGAAGTTTTCTTTTTCTTTTTTTGTTGCCCTGTGCCAGCCACTTCATCCAACGTAAATTGCTGGCGTTTTTTTTAGGTAAAGATATATTTTTACGATCTCAGCAAACGTGAAATATGATGTTTACAAACGACTGGAGTTAATGAGAAAATTTTTTTTAATTAGTCTCGGCGATGATATTTTCACGAATACATGCAATCTCGTATAGCCTTTATAAATTGACTGTCAGCGCGGTTTACTCACGTGACATTCCCTTTGGTTTTTTATGTTTGAAAACTGACGTTACGAATTCGTTGAAAAAGAGAATAATCTTATATACATCATTCAAGAACGTATACTATTCTGCACTGCATACACATTGCAAGTCTTACATTAAAGTATTATCGATTAAAGGATTATCGACTCGTCGGATGAGACGTGCCGTTACACAGTTACACAGCGAGACTGCAATCCACCTGTTGCAAGTCCACGAATCTCTGGCGCTCTACAGTTCTTCCTCTTTCTCAACGCGAAGCGTACGTGAATGGAAGTTAAAGTGATGTGTTGAACAAATAAAAAGGTCTGCGTGTAATTAGACCTCGAGACTACTTAAGTGTAATGAATAGGATTTGAGGGAAAGTAGTGTTCACGATGAAAATTTTTCTTCTCAAATAAACCTCAATCTGAATCTACATTTCGAAATGTATATTTTACGGTAGATTGCTTTTTGATAGGGTAATAATGCAAGTTTGATTACATTGGTCTTGGCGTGCGCAGAGTTACATTTCGTCGACGTCGAGATTGCAGAAATCGATCGAGGTCAATGTTACTTTGATTTGCATTCAAATGCTTGAAGCTTCGAATAGTGCCAAATAAAAACTCATCTTTTTTATCGAAAGTCATCCAACTAATCATTAAAGTATAATTTTCAATTTACAATCGACGCTTTCGCATTAATAGCCGCAGGATCAAATCGCGCATCAAACATGCGTATGCACATCAAGCGAACGCGTGAGACGTATCAATTATAGTCCTCAAACTCGAAGCATGTCTGTCTCTCTGTCTCTATATATCTCTGGACTGCGAGGATTGTTGCACAAAGGCTTTCTCGCTCTCTCGCTCTTCGTGCATGGCGTAATTGGGAAATCGAGCATATATCGATCGCTCGGCTATATACGACTTTGGTGTGTATGTGTGCGCGTGTTATCAGCGCGTATATTCCCACGAGGAATAGAGAGGGGGAGGTGAACGTCGCTGATTATGCCCCAAGCGTCTTTGAACAATAGTCTGACTAGAGAGAGAGAGAGTAAGATTCTCTCCGAGAGCTTTAGTGTTTTTTTCGTCTTATCCGCACGTGCGAGGGGGAGCAAAAAAAAAAAAAAAAAATGATTGGGAGCGCGACGGAGTCTTCTTTTTATAGTGAAATAGATGCCGTGCGATTTGATGGCTGTTGTTATGCATAAGTTATGAAGTAAGAGTAACTTCGACGTTAAATTAACATTTTTATGATTTCGTTGAGAGAATTATAATATAAGGTCGTCGTAAAATTGTTACTATTTTTTTTTCTTTTCTCGAAGAATTTTTTTTACGCTGCCAATACTCCATTCGCAATAATTTCATTTAGAAGGAAAAAAACAGTAAGGCTGTTTATTTCGGTGGGATGACTCTTAGCGAGCGAATCGTCGTTGATTTATTGGACAGCCTTTATCTTGAAGATGCAATATACGACTTGTTTGCTTTCCACTTCACATATCACGCTCGACTTCCACTCTCTCTCGCTCGCTCGTTATTATTATTTTTATTGGCTCGCGGACGTCGGGAGAAAATCCGGCTTGAAACATTGATAAAGGACGTCTTCACTGTTTCCGTTATTGAAGGTATACGAATTAAGATATCAATTAATTTTCAAAATATTGGATTCTACTTATATCGACTGCATATATTCATCGACTCGTAAAAATCTATCAGCTATCGTATATGATACGATCGAATTCATCAAGGTCACATCGGTGTCGTCAAATATTACGGTTACTTCGACGCAAAAGTTCCTCTCCGTATTGCAATCTTCCTATTTTTATCAACACTGAATGACAATACACAAAGCACGAGCAGAAGAATCCATCGCCAGAAGTCAAGAGAGAAGCCTGGCGATCGATTTCTCCGCATGGCCGTCATTCTCATAAAAACTTCATGCGATACGCAACAATGCGCTTACAAGCAGGGTCCCCCTGAAAAAAACAAGTGGAAGAAGGGATCCTTTCATCTTGTTTATGCGACTTGCGCGACAAGGGGGGAGCTGGTTTTACGAGCACATTTAGCCTCGAACTTTATTAAGGTCGACGGGGAAATATGCATTACCAAAGCGCGATATTCGTTTATTTATCCTCGCTCTCACAGTTTTTGCTTTATTTGCGCGCGCGACTTAGATTAACTTTCTTTTTGGGTTTTCTCGTTACGTTAACGATCGTGACGTAGCGACTCGTAATTCCGACTAACCGATTATATTGAAAGGTATAATAATTCTTCCTGTGGAAACTGCGAAACTCTCTAATGAGCTACGACTCGCAAGCTTATTTACATATATCCTAAGTGCATTCGACAACATTTCTAGCCTCTCTCTCTCGCTCTGTCGACTTGAAAGCGCATAAATTACACCTCGTTGCATTTGTCGCCGCTAATGGCGAAGTAATTAAACGCGTTAACCTTTAATTAGGAAAGTTGGCAACTCTCTTAATTGCAACTAAGTTGCAGAGCGTGTGTGGTTTCCGAAAAAAAAAGCGGGGGGGGGGGGGCGACGTATTTATTTTTTCCTCTCCCTTCGTGGGTTTGGAAACTTTGTGCATGTGGAGATATGCGAGTATGAGAAATGTATAGCTATTCGTAACTATTATATTGAACGAAAATATGGGGGCAATCTAGGTGTTCCTGTGCCTGTGCGTGTGCGTGTGGTTCTCGGAGATTTGTCACGACGCAGCAGCTGCTGCTACAACGCAATAAGTTTGGACTTATCGGGGAAGTAGGTCAGGTATATTTGTAAATTGATGCCTGCACTTCATTTTTGTTTACCAACGTATACGTTTTATTTATTTTCTTTTCTTTTTTTTAGTTCGACTATTGCATCGCGCTTTTACGCTCATTGAAGTAATAAAGCGAATTCGTATACCTTCGAATTCAATTTCAATATTGAATCCCTATAAAAGAGGAGGAAAAAAATATCGAAACCGTAAAAAATAGTGAGATACTGTAACAAAACAAATTGGTTTTGTACGTTCAACAACAACTCTCTCCAAGAGTTTTCTCTCCGTTTTCACTGTTCTATCTTCGCGCACACACACATACACGCGTAAATAGGCGCAAATGTCGGTGTATAGAAGCGAAATGGTCGATAAACTTGTTGCGCGTCGCGTGGAATTCAGAGCGTCGTCCTGCTTCGCCGCGTATAGTCACTAGTTTTTGTTTTATTTTGCTTTTTGTTTTTTATTGTTTTCACGCTCGCAATGAAAAATTGCCTCTTTCGGGGGGCCGAGCTTTATATGAATCTGAAATTGCGCGCCGGGGATTGATGTTTTTCACACTCTTCGATACGATTGCGCGCGAAACTGCAATCGTTCTCGCTCTCTTTGCCGGTGTTTTCAATTTTTATTTTATTGTTCGGCCGTGCCTTTATTTCATCTCTACGATTCTTTTTGTCATCGAACAGATTGAGATTTATCGTATAGAAATACGTAAAACGAAGTGAAAAAAAAAATAATCAAACGTATTTTTTCACTGCACGATACGTGAAAAATATTAAAATTCGCGGAATTTTCTGTTTATTCATGAAACGCACACGCGAATTAAATCTCTCTTTTTATACTTGTAGCTTTCAGCACTCAAAGGTAGCATATGTAAATTATGCAGAGAAAAAAAAGCACGCCTCGAAAAAGAAAAAAAATAATCCTCTCTGTGGTTGTATATACATAGTTGGCAAAGATATTCACCATGAGAAATTTGAAGAATGAAAAAAAAAACACTCTGCGAATTCGCGCGACTCCAATTAAAAAATTTTTTTCTCTTCGTACAGCGATGTTTTCGTCGAATTCGAACGATATGATATTATGCGTTTCCACTGAAAAACACTGTTACTTGAGCGTACAAAAATATTTCTTTTGGATGCATGTATGCATATATCTCGGATGAAAATTTTTCCTTTGCGAAACACGAGCGCGTACGTGATATCTTGCAAATAAAAATCGACGGATGTTGCTCGAAATATCGGGCTGACCCAGTTTGACGGATTGTTGCTTTGACGCGCGGTGTGTGGGAAGTAACAAAATAATATTTCCGACACAGCGAATCTTTTTTTGAAGAATAAGTTTGCATTTCAATATTTTTCGAAATAATCTTATTATGGTTCTCCGATAAAAGATATACAATAGCAAAAAAAGAAAAAAATAGAATTCTCGTTTCTGTCTGACTAATGGCTGATTATATCACTTACTCCTTTTTCTTTCACAGATGATTGAAAGCAGTATAAGAATATTTTCTCTTCTTTATCTTCAGCGATGCATCAATAATAGCAGACACATGCCCGGTTAATGCTCGCCGCGGCCGAGATATACTGTGGCTTTTAAGATTTCATGCGAACACTGCATTCTCCGAACGAATGGAACGTACGTCATGGGATTGAGAAGTTCGCTTGATTTATTATGAAAGCTTCTGAATTCAAAAAAAAAAAACACATTTGAAAAAAAAATAATTCTTCACGCGTTGCAACATAAATCTCCTATAGATACACAAACCCAGTGGATGTTTGAAAATCCATACGTGCGTTTCCAGTCTTCACGAGGAAGGTTGGAGGAGCGTAAAAGTTACGAGCGTCGAACTGCTGTCGCGTAGAGAACGATGGTTTTGCAACTTTTGTCCCCTATTTCGATACGCCGAGGATTTTTTTTATGCTTTTGCTTCGTTTGAATTTTTTCACGCGGCGATGGAATTTTTGTTTACTTTCCAAGGGGAAATCAAAATTGATTACCAAATCGTGTGCGTGCTACGTCGAGTTTTCTATTTCCACGGAAGCACGAAAGGAAAAAATCGTAAATCACAGACGGAACACATGTTTGCGCAATCGGATGAAAAAAAAAATCGCATTTTGATTAATACAGTAGTGGGAGCCGCGTGCGTGCGCGGTGTATCCATTCGACTGGGTAAAGTATGTATGAGACTTTGCGGGGACGCGTGCGAGCGCATCAATCATTCGCGAGTGTGCGGAGAAAGAGAGTTCATTCGATCGCACCATGGCACACGCAAGAATATTTTGCCGAGAGAAATCCGTTGAGACTTGCTCGCGTGTAGATGGCGAGTACAAGATGCAACGGATGATTTTGTTCGGCCAGCTGGAAAGATCCTTTACCTTTTCTTTTTTTTTTTTTAGTAAAAAGCTCGTAGGTAAAAAATCGTATATTTTTTTTTGGCCTAACGTAAGTTCATTTTTTTTTTGCTAATGAAGACAACATCCAAGTTTCAACAAATTGATCTTCGTATAATTGAGAGGGAGTGACATGAAACTAACACACTTGCGTGTCTCAGACAGACGATCAATTCAATTTAACTTAAGAAGTCAATATTTAACACATTCGCGTAAGATGCATGATTTATGAATCGTAGGCGGGGAAAGATCGAGTAATTGGAAGGAGAATAAGTAAGTGACAATCGATGAATCACTCGCGTTTCGGACGCCATTAAAAATGATGAATAGTTGTATTGTTCGAGCGCGAATCCAATGCATAATTGATATTTATCGAAAGTATTTGCAAGAAAAACCAATCAATTTTATCTTTAATTAGATGTAACGACTGGATCTGAAGATTTGATGATTACTTTGACGAATCAAACGATGAAATATTAAAATTAACGTGGAAGGAAAGCCAAATCAAGCGTTGAGACAGAGAGAGAGAACAATCGACGTAGAGTGAGTAGATTTTGGGCGTATGTATCTCAGTTGTCGGGTAGCAATAAAGGACGTGAGAGCATTGCCGTGGGAAACAAGTTCATTGTCAACATTTTGATTGCGCAACCCGTACACATTGGAATAATTCCTCACCAGAGTCTCGATCGATCGTTAGATTGACGTACGTATTTGAATAAACTTGATCTAGATTTTCCAACAAGGAGAATCTTATAGAATAAACTTTTTTTTCCACCTAATTCTCCTCGTTGGAAATTCGGTTACAGCATCTGCTTCTGCTCTCGTACGGCAAAATTGATAGCGTCAGGAGAGAGCAACAGGGTGCTTCGTCGCTATAGCTACTATCCGCTGCTTTAATTCCATTCGATATCGATCGAACAAAGGTATAGCAGATGATTCTTCGTTTTTTTTTCTTTCGCTGCGTGTATTTTGTTTGTTTTTTTTTTCTTTAAATTCGAGAACGTGCATTGATTTATATTTCTAATAAAGACTTACTTTCCAATCGATACGTTTTATGTGCTCGTAATACCCGCGCTGCGGAAACAATGTGATAAATTGGCATATATATCTCGCGTGTGTGTGTGTGCTCGTTCTCGCACATAAAATTGACAACAATTCCCTTTATTCTCTCGAGTACTCGGGTAATGTCTGACTATAACCTGATATTACTACTTGATAGTGTTGATCGTCAAATGCATTTCCTCCCATTTCGAAATCAGCACCGATGAGAATCCCAAGAATTTTCCTATTCATCTGAACATTCGAAAAAAAAAATTGTAGCGTGAAATCGAACTTTCGAAGCGCACAGAGGCTATCAATCAAATTTGACCACGACATTGCCTTGTACGGGAATTTTTCCCGACTCACTGCTACTGCGATGAATACGTCTCTTGTGTGCTGCGTGCGTCGATGCACATTTTCGTTATTTGATCCTGGCCTCCGATAAGCTGGAATAGCGCGCGCGCGCGCGCGCGTGTGTGTGTGTGTATGTGTGTGTGTGTGTGTGTGTGTGTGTATGTAGGCAAAGGAAGACGAAGCGAGCAGAGGGAAGGGAATGTGTGACAGGAATGACGGCAACGTCATTGTCATGAGATGCTGCGAGAGAGAGAGAGAGAGAGAGAGAGAGAGAGAGCGAGAGACTCACAGCGTGAGATAGAACTAATCTCTACTGTACCAGTTGCCTGCCTGCCTCAGCGCTCTCTCTCTCCGATGCATATATATACGTAATTAGATTTCCATTCGGCTCTGTAGACTTCGTGTGTACGTTGCAACGATAAATTGCTCCTATTTTTTTTTTCGTTCGGTATTGTTAGCAGACGAATATCATAGTTTGCAGTAGAATGAATTTTTGAATAATGAGGTTATTACTTAAAACGATTATTTCAGTATGTAGACGCGTATCGACTGATAACTAATAATCAGCTTAACGTGATACCTCAAAGCAAAATGCGAAATATTGCATGCCTTATCGTTGACGAGATGATCAGATTACGTTTAAGCAGCTCAATTCATATGTTTCATGATATTTCGATTAAAAAAATCAACATTATCTCACAATTTTTTCGTAAAGTAATTTATTATACCATTTCCCTTCTCGTTCTTTAGACGAAAGCACCGGAGAGCCCGAAACAATTAGCATTAGAGCGTTTACAAGCGAAACATGAAAAAAAAGGCTTTCAAGCAGAAAGCTCACATAGACATACACGTATGAGCATTATCTCACAAGTCTTATCGTGAGTTCGTGCGCCAAGCCTAATCTTCCGTTACAATCGAGTTCTCTGCGTGCGTGTGTATGTGAGTGTGAATCTCCGTGTGCGCTGGACGTGATAATCATTAACGCGGTTGTACTACGTGAGTGTTGCCACAAGTCGAATTTCCGCTGTCGTTGTTTATTATTGGGATGGCTATCGGATGCTAGAAGGGAGAGGCCGAAAGTAGGTTTACTGCTGATACCTCGATTCCATGTATACCCTTTTTCCTTGTCGAACCCTTCTTGTTTTCTTTGAACTGTTGTTTGATTACTCGACTGGTTGAGTTTTATTTTTATGTCTGAGAAATTTCGTTTTATGTTGTTTATTTTATTTTTTTTTGAGAAAAAGTACACGTAGCGAGAAAATCTTATCATCACGCATTTTCCCTTAGTCTAAACTGTCGGAAGCCAATATTTTAGTAACACGCGTTGCATATAAACGAAAAGCCTGCGAAGACGTGCGTACCGCCGTAGCGTTTCTCTCTCTCTACTCGATATATCTCCTCGTACTTTTATTTATCGTCGACGGCGAGCACGCGATAGAATTTCTACTTGGCAGCTTAGTCGTTCGTTCAAATAGACATAACTCTTTTTTCTTTTTTTTTTACTTTTCATAGAATTTCACGAATTATAATTACGAAATTATATCGTTGTTGTTGGATATGACGTTAATAGCGGTGTCACTCAGTCTACGCTGTACATTGTAATTAGGGATGAACGCTTGATGATTATTATCATCATGAAAGTAATTATCGAGCGGCTTCGGCTGCGTTTCATATTTTATAATTATAAAGCCACTGAATATTTAATCATTCAATTTACGTTGTATATACATCCGCATTAACGGGCAGCCTTTTCTTCGACAGCTATTTCGTCGGGTCAGTGAAAAAAAAAACACACCTCCAATAAGAAAGCACACATCCACTTTTTAAATGTAATTTTCAATGGAAAAAATGGATGTGTGTTTTCTTTTTGTAGGTGTGTTTTTTTTCCACTGACCCGACGATTTAATTTCGGAGAAAAACAAAATAAAAATTCACGAATTTCCAATCAAGATTAAATCTTCCCCCAATAATCCTGAAATAAACTACATTCGAATCTCTTTTTAATACGAGATTTTTTTGTCTGAATAACCACTTTCAATATCGCGCGCGCTCTCTTCGTTCATTCGGCATTCAAAGCGAGCATCTCAACCAAGTTTTTCATCACGATTAATATATCGTTCGCGCGCGAGTCGTATCATTCAATCTATCGCGCGTACGATGTTTATTGAACATCGTCGATAAAGTATCGGAAAATTCGTTAGAATGTACATATGCTCGGTGGTAGATAACAAGGCTGTCATGACAATTATCTGAATGTATATTTTAGCGACGATCTTGTTCGATTGTATGAAAAAGAAATTTTATTTTGGTATTCTACGTAACGTTAGAATTTATAAATAATCTGAGTACCTAATCAGAAGAAGCGAGGCGCGAATAAAGAGCAAGTAGCTGAGACTTTAGCTTTTTTTTTAAAAATACAGGCGTCGCGCGATCGATACTCGTTCAGTACAACAAATCTTATCAAGATCGTGCCATTGCCATTGATAAATGGTTATCCAGTGCTGCGCGCAGGTGTTGAGAGATATAGCGAAATAAAACGAAGAAGAGTTAAATTATTCCGAATTATTCCAAGCTTTTCCGTGCCATTGGATTGCTAATATACTACGGCAAGTAAAATCGATCTGCTGCTGTTGCTGCTACATACTCCTGTGAGTACGTGTGTGTTCGTTCGTGCGTGTCCAAGGAAAATTTACACCTTTGAGCCAACACACTGGTTTTTTATGGCTTTTTAGTTGCTCGACAACCACCTCTGGGATCGACAATTTCTACCTGGACTGCTGTATGATTATTAGGTGGACTGCTCGTGTATGGATATGATAATTGAAAAAAAAAGACAAATCAATTTGGGGATCGAGTGAAAAAGATAATTGCACATGTGGGTATTATTACGTTTTTTTTTTAGGGAAAATTGGATTAGCACGGTTGCGTGCTGGGATTATCGACATGCTGACGTTGATTCGGTGTGAAATTTGTATTTATCAAGCGAAATACTGCGAAAATTTATACCAGAAGCGTGTATTTCATTATTTTGCTAATTTAAAAAGAAAAATGCAATTTGAAAATGGAAAATGAAAAAATGCAAGATAAATAACAAGTAGGAGATATGAAGGAGGTCGGGGGCATTATATTCAAAGCTTGTACGTGCTCCGTTGGGGGATCGAGAATTAGTTAGCAATAAATATGCAAACACGCCGCTCTTGGAAAATTCAATAGCTCGAGGGCGTCATGAAAATCGCGATGCAAAAGAGGATCACACGACGGCGAGCCTTGAGCTCTTTCTCCCTCTCTCTCTCTCTCTCTCTCTCTCGTAGTAGCAGTAAATTCGATAAGAGATTGTTTTTTTTTTCTTTCTCGTGCGCACAAAAGGATCGTCGATCTGTGGATAAAAAGTTTCGGTAACAATACTCGTGTCGTTGAGGGATGAAATTGAGAGATAGAGAGAGAGAGAGAGAGAGAGAGAGAGAGAGAGAGAGAGAGAGAGAGTTGTGTACAAGCCGAGGATGAGAGAGACGTGGAGGATAGTTCAAAGTGTATTAGCCCAAAGTTTATCCGAGTTGTTAAGTGCTTATGGTTATGGATCTATACGCGCTCGCGCGACGATGCTGTTGCGTCACAAGTTTTAAGAGGATTCAAGACTCAAGCTTAGGCAAATAATATGAAAGTAAGGCTAAAGACTTTGATTTTTAATACTATAATGGATTGGCTTTGTTTACGTTGTGGATACTTTTAACTACTCGAATTAAAGATATTCAAAAAAGTAAAGATCAAGGAATACGTAAATCTATCGTCTTCCTTCACAAATCTAAATATCAAATGAAAAAGAAAAATTGAAAATACACCAAGCAAGTTTTGAAAGTAAAACTTGATAAAATTCAGCGCATCTTTCGAAAGTTTTTTTTTCTGTTTCTTTCTCTCTCTGTACCCGCTTAACTCAAAGAACCAACACAAGAAAATCTCTGGGGCAGATTTGAAGAAAAAGTCGTGCGCTCGCCGCCGCAAGCGTATTTGCACCACAGCACGGCGGCCAAGAAGGAGGAATTTCCCAGTGGGCTTTTCGGAGAGACGCGCGCAAGCGGCTTAACGAAGCATTGCGAGAAAAGAAATCTGTTGGTGACCCGATTTATCGAACTATTTTTCCACGACATCGACTCCACGACAACTTTTTTTGTTTCCTTTGGCAATTAATCGTGTGCTAGGGATATACAAGGACAATACGGGAGGACAGTAGGGGACGAAAATTCAATATTCCGTATCTGTCAAAGGATCAAATCCAATAATCTTAGTCGAGCTCGTACAATGCATGCCAGTGAATGCAATTTCCTGCCTCTGTTATTATCTTCTTTTTAATAAAAAATCTTAGATATAGTCTTTCAATAAAGCTTTATTAATATACGTAGTACGCACGACTTTTATATTATACACTTCAAGCTCTTTTTATTAAATAAAATTCAAACTATTCGACGATCCTTTGATCTATATACTCGTCCGTGCTCTTTTTTTTTTCGTGTGTGCATGACGATGGTAGTAAAAGTGGCTCGAAAACTCGAGAAGGTCGACTCTCTTATCAAATTGCTTGTCGGGGCCGAAAAAAAAAGACGAGCGCGAATCGCGTGACTTTTTAAGAACGGCCTCTCTCAATGAGTAGCCGCCGCGTTGGTTGTGTTGTAAGAGCGGAATGAAAGAATGAGGCTAATTGCGAGTTCACCTTGCGCGTTTTACTTGATATTCCACCTGATTTTCTGAAGAGTTACGACATTTTTTTAAGACAGTTGCTTTGTTCATTTGGTGGAAGGCTTCATTTTATTTTCCATTAATTTTCATAAAAAACGTAATTCATTTCAATTTAACATTTCCAAGATGCTCTCTATTGCTTTATTTGATTTGTTTGAACAAAGTATTTTCACCCGATCCATTTTCTCTTACCTTCAAACTTTATCGACAACAACACATTTCGCCCTGGTTGTTTCGAGCAAACATTCTAGCGAGTACATATAGTATCTGGAGAATGGAAAATGCGACTGAAGAAGTAGTAGGTAAACATTCGCAGCTGACGCACTCGCAGCGCCAGAGAAAGAATATCGAGAAAAACAATTCCGGAGTAAGTCTTTATAAGACAGGCATCAAGGCGCGACGTTCAATTTATCCAACTTGCTGCTACGAGTATACAGTGGAAGGCTACTCGCACTCGTCGGGTCAGTTATTGATTTTTGCCCCTGTCATTCGCTTATTCGCCCTTTTACTCTTTTTCTCTCAGCTCTTGACTCTTTTAACTTCTAGAGCTGTTGATGTTCACTCGTTGTTGACTTTTCATTTGAGTTTATGAGAAATTTCTTTTGCAGATTGTAATCGACAAGTATTTACAATGTGAATTAAATCAGCAAGGTTATAATGTCACGCGAAATTCTGATGCGTAAACATTACTAAAAAAAATGTTTATTTTTAAAAGTTTTCGAAAGGCTTATTTTCACTAAAAGCTCGATTTTGGAAATAAAGAATTTGATAGCCTCATACTTGAATACTTATTTCAATCGTAGCTAAATGCATATTCGTTGTTATTGAAGGCCAAATTGGATTGCACAAGAGAAATTAGGACAAATCCTCTGCCGTTGGCGGCTGCTTAGCAACAGGTTGTTTCAGCTTTGATCCTATTAGATTGCAGACGCGCTTAATTTATGCATCTGGGTGGAATTTCTCTTTCGATATGATTACCCTGGCGGCGTCCATCAAAGATTCATCGATCCAATCGAAATTCATTTGCAATTGAAAACTTTCATTTCAAATTAACTCCGAAACGTCGCGATTTTTCGCAAATACATTTTTACATTCCAGTATCCGACGATTTTGCGCATCGAATGATTATTATATCGCGCGGCGAGTGGGGCATCGATGATTTATAATGACGTTAAAGAAGTTAACGTGGCATACGCAAATATATGGAAATGATGCCGCGGCGCTGATGAATATCCAATTTACGAGCTGCTGGCGCGACGTCCGAACGATCCGATTCAAGAATCATTAGGGTCAGGCTGAGCGTCGATTGTGTTACGCAGTGTCGGAAATTGGACATTTTCAAAGTGTGCCCCTGCCTGCCTGTCGTCGACAACATCATATTGCGAGCCGCGGCCTTGTAATGGAATTCATCGCCAATTGAGATATATATGCTACCACACATTTTTTTTTTATTTCTTCCGTTGGCCTCGTAGAAATTATTTCCCTTCATACATATTCATCAGGGATGGCACAGTGGTGACAGCAATGCATGAACTGTGATATCAAGATGTCTGACCACACGTAGTTCGTACTACTCTAAATAACTAGAGTATGCTGCTATTCACTGTAAAGAGATTAGATAACTTTTGTGTTCGAATATGCGACATAAATAGGAATATATGCTATCAACTTTCATTTTGCTTTAGGAAATGTAATTAAGGTAGTACATTGCGAGTTTTATCGATGCACTGTACTAAATTTCCTTCGTGGGCGTATAATATGGCCTGGTTGATTTCCGCGTGATATTATATCTGGAATGTTCAATTAATTTGGAAATTCGAGATATTTATAATATTTCATATTTTTTGTAAAGAACATTTTATTAAATACTCATATGATGGGATTGAAATTGATCACTTCTTTGTAAAAGATTTATTTGAATAGAAAAGATGGTCAGCTCGAGATGAATAGGCTTTCAAAATTTTGAAAAGCATGATGGATCAGGTTCGACGAGGTGTTGACTCGAGCTGATTTTTAGCATTTTCATTCCTATAATTCTGGAAAATAGTCGGAGCCATCGCGGCTCAATAAACATAACGCAAATTTATATGTCAGGTGCATTTCAAATTACAAGTGGATAATTTGCGCCAGTTCGAGCGAATCTTGCACCTCGAGTGTCGATAACTCGAGTGGATTTAGCGAGAGAAGGAGACGCTTCTCTTAATGAGATTTTGAACTTGCTACCCGACGAAATCATACGTCGTCAAGCGCAGCGCGACTTGCTAAGAACTTATCCGTAGGAATATGCACTTCGGGATAATAGTTGATCCTGAGCGAGCGAAAAATAATTCTTTTTTGTTTAATTCTCCCTCAGCTAAAGTCTTATTACATAGTCATGTATATAAAAATCGATACCGAAGCCTCATTAATTCCGTCAAAATCAATATAGTATTGAGTAGGAATTTGCATATGAAGTTTGAACCAATAAACTATAACACCTTTACTACTCCCAGTGCGCTACTAAACTTTATAGCTTATTCACTTTATACGTTTCCCTTCGTGCAATATACAGCCGTTAGTGACATATCCTATCAATATTATTAACTGAACGTCACATTCACTCACAAAGCAAAACGCTAATGGAAATTCATCTTCATTGTAAAAATATGTGTTTTTAAAATCAACAATGATTCGAATATTTTAATTGCAGGTTGCAGAAGCAAGATTTGTGCGGTTCGTAGTGTTTCGTATCGAATGTCGTTAGCAGTGATGATTACTTGAATATTGGGATCAGTCGACCAATGGCAATTCCAATAAACTACTCGCAAACAAGGCGAGTTCGCAACTCCAACAATTATACAGGTACAACCGACACTATTTAATTTCCACGTCTATCAAAGTGATTACAGTCGTGAATTCAGTATTTTATTTGAACGCAAAGACCACATTAGTGATACAGTTAATACTCGTTTACCCAACCAATTACACCAACGTTACAATCAGTAAAGTCAAGTCGTGTAAAAGCTTGTTATCTGTCAGCGATGCACATACAGTCGAGCTCGGCAGCATTGCAACCTATATAGAAACAGCTGTATCGATTAGCTCTCGCGCGAGCTTTGCCAGCAGAGAGCTTCGCCTACAAGAGAGATATCATCGCGGATTAAAGGATTTGTCTTTAAGAACGTCAGAGAGTATCTTTAACTAAGCTTCCGTGTCCGTCGCATCAAGGGAGAATTAGGAGCGATGTCAAAGTAATCTTCATTTGCTATTCTTGTTCTTCTCTCTCTCTCTCGCTCTCGCTCGCTCGTACCGCTCTTCGACGTGAATTAATTTTCATTGCAAGAATGTCGAGCTGACATTTTAAGGGTATTTTCTTTTCCGGATTCCCCGATTGAATGGGACAACTAACGATGATCGTCTCGAGAATACCGTTCGAGCATGAAATTGCAATCGACGGGAGATTTCTCTCAATGATAAAGAACGAATGAACGCTGCTCGATAATTGTCGCCTCGAGAGTATTCAATCTGTTTGCCATCGATCTTTATCTTTCGCGAACGAATGGAAATTTTTGTGTAAAAGAATTGTTAAACTGTTTTCCTTTGTGTAGATTTACGGATTTTAAGGGTCGTTGAAAAAACTTTACAGAATGAAAATCCTTAAAACAAGTGCGTTCAAGTGGCGAGCGCGTAAAATTCGAAAGGCATCGACGGAAACGCCAAGGCTACATTAAAACTTGATTCGAGCGGCGTCTACGCGCGCTCGACGAGAGTTTAAAGCTTCGAGCATTTCGAAAGCGCTCGCAACTTTCCGGCTAAGTGGGTAGTTTCGCTTGAAATCACTTTCGAAAAGATTTTAAAGCTACCGTTGAAACAATAAAACTTGTTTTTTAACTGCAGTCGAGTAAACGTCAATTCGACAGCTGCAGTCTCGTTTTAAAACGATCGATTTGCTAATGGACTTGAAAAAATTTTCAATGACCTACTTTTTTTTTGGATTTGATGAAAGTATCGAGCGAAGTTTAGTTTGCAAACAAGAATCCTGTGTGCATACAGTGTACAGAGTTTGGACGTAAGTCATGGAGAGAGAAGTCCATTAACCGCAACTCTGCACTCAAACGGCTGCCTTATATTTAACGCACGCACGCAACTTGCGATATACGATGCTAAAATCGAAATTACTAATGGACGCACTCTGTTTAAGTTTATATGCGTCCTATCAAGCGACACAAGTTTCATTCGCTTTGTAGGTTAAAAGCCATAAGTTGATCATTGATAATTGATTTTAGTGCGGATATACTAGATAATGGTTGAGGTTTTTGTGGGTATTGATGAGCTTATGGTTATATATTCAGCGGGTTGCTTGTTATGAATTTTTTTGGCGGAATTATTAAAGACTTTGATGCAAAAGCACGTGGTCAAATTTAAATTTATTACGAGGCTTTTCACTGAACAAAGCTTTATCATTTATGCTTTCTTTTATTCAAAAAAAATATGAAAAGTTTTCAATTAAAATCGAATAACGATAAAAGTAACGAGATCAAAAATCAATATTTTTAATCCCGAAAAAATTCGGATCGGATTTTTCAATTGTCCAATTAAAGCAATTATTTTTTCGCTTTATGCGTTTCGTGAAATTCCGGGAAATTCACGCGCAGTATTTTGACGAACGAGTCGGCATGATAAAACGAAAAAAAAGAAGAAGTATTTTTCACATTGCAAGCTCTCAATTGCGTTGTGTATAACGATGCTGTCGAGGCGGGTACACTTGTTGCACGCTCTCGTACAAAGACACACTCGAGTGAGGAAGGCTTGCTTGTCTCACAGCGAGCTTGCAGGTGCTCGTTAGAAGAGGCTTTTCACGATTGTCGTATATGAGAGGAAATGGCAGCAAGACTTGCTGGAAATTTGCATGGAGGTCTGCGATAGATGTAAGATTTTTTTTTCCACAAAGGATACGAATTTTAGCGTCATTATTTCTTGCTGTAATCACTTGCCTTTCATTGTTTACGTTTTTATAGTTTTAAAATAAACTCATTGTACACTAAACTTCAATACGTGAGGCAGCTGTCGCTCCGCGGTCTGATTGAAGCCGCATGGCGTTTAGATTAACGCACATGTTGCGGTCAACGCAGCGAGTGACCGCGCGAGGCAAACTTCACACTGTATGCGTGTGCATGTTTATGCAGAGTAGTATAGGAAACGCGCGGTGAAGAAGAAAATCAAATGATGAATTTGCATAATCTCCAGTGTTGGGTATATGCAACTCCTTGCTTCGCGTGCTTTTTTTTCCGTTTTTCTTCCTCCGACGCTGCGTAATAATCACCTGCCAGCCGACCTCTGACGAGTCTATCGACTACCACCTTTTTTTCTCTCTCTTTTCATTTGAAATTCAAATTACGCGCGCTAATTTTTATTCATAAATATCCCAAAGGCTTCGAGAGAGAGAGAAAAAAATGTACTTTTTTACCTTTGATTTCCTTTCGATGTATTTCGCAACGAAAGTTGCGTTTTTCTATGAAGGTTTTTAAAATTCATAACTCGTACATGACTCATTCATGGGCATGCGCGCTTCTGGTTCGATATATATATGCGCGGCACGTTAATGTTCCACGACGTACTTTTTTGACCGCAATGTGCTGCTCTTTTTTTGCTCTTTCAGTGGTAGAGAAAAAAAAACGCTGCGCAAGAGTTGCGAGGAAAAGTGCCCTTGCGCTGCTGGGAAAATTGAATTGAGAGTTCGACAAGTGGCAAACTGATGGATTCGTTTAGAAGCGTTTTGTCAATACCGTTGAAATTTTTTTTTGTAAAGTGACGTTTTTGAGTAGATTGATGAATGGTGTACGTGCTTGAAATTTCAGTGGTTAAGGGGATTCTACAAAAAGCTTGAGTTCGTATGAATTTCAAATTTTCATATCGATATTTCCCCTATTAAAAAATTCCACGCTTGGTATTCTTTTTCACTAACACTGTTGTAGCAGCAGCCTTGGTTGCAAAAATTAATTCTGCCTTACGCCTCTCGTCCCCCGTAGTTCTTTACGACTCACGAAATTGCTTGCTCTTTATTAAAAAAAAAAAAAATACTTTCGAGAGCATTGTTTAGGCGAAGAATGTAAATCAAGCTTTACCACGAGAACAACGCGAATGAAAGAAGCACCAGATTACTTACTAATTTTTCGTATCACTGCTAAATTAGTACAACAGTAACAACAACAAAAAATTTTATGCAAAGCAAGCTAAAGATTGCTAACACGGCAAGAGGGGGGCAAGCATTTCATTAACCTCCCGTAAAAGTCCCTAGAGCACACTGAAAATCAACACAAACTCCTCCCACGGGAGTTAAACCCGCGCAGCAACTATACACGCCTCGCAACAACTCGTTTGCTCAGCGCGGATACACGAGAGAGAGAGAGAGAGAGAGAGAAAAAAGGCGACGAAGCTCAGTTCAGCGTTTAAACGATGCACGCAAACAAGTGTTTCGGTGCAGGGGGAGGTGGCTCATATCACGCGATAAGCTCTCCGCGAAACAAACGATTTAATGAGCTTCGAAAACTTCGACTTCGATACTCAAACATCCGCGAAGTAATTGAACATACGCGATCGATATTTCAGAAGTCCGACGAAGAATTTCTATAAATCTTCAAACCAAACTTTAAATAAGCTGTTCCACATCGTCGAAAGAATAATGTCAGGCAGGGCCGACACATATATCAAGCGTGAAAAAATACAAGAGTTCACGTTTATTCCGCGAAGTCGATGAACGGAGGTAATGAGAGCAAAAGGCGACGAAGGGGGGCGCAAGCCAGAGATAGCTATAAAACGAATGAGAAAAGCGAGAGTAAGCACGGGAGAAAGACGAATAGCCCGGGACTACGACTACTACCACGACTACTACACTACTACCCCCCGGGCACATCGATCCGACGCTCCGTAACACTGTGCCGAGCTCTCTCTCTCTCTCTCTCCTTCTCTCTCTCTCTAGCCTCCCGTACTTATATACTCGTTTCGAAAATATTATATCTAACGTCGAGGTAGTTTCACTGAAGAATTTCACGGTTGAGTTATTATTTTATCAATATATAACGTTATTTATTGCGCGTCTGACGTTATATCGACTCGTACTACTGAAATGCACATTTACTATTGATTTTTTTCGTCATTGGCTGTATAAAGCTTGTCGATTGGTTTTTGCATTTGAATGGCTAAACGTAAGTAGATACGTGCACGAAAGCTTCCTCTCAAGCAAGCAAAACGAGAAACATGTAAGAGCATTAACCACAGACCAACTGGAATCATTTTCAGAACACCGTAATTCAACGTAGCGTATGCATGCATAATCCTCGACGGAATTTCCGCGCGGTCACGTATCGCGCGAGACCAAGTAATCTGATATATATATTTTGACAAAATCCTTCGCTACAAATGGACCAGCTTTACCCTTAAACCCTCGTCTCTCTCTCTCTCTCTCTCTCTCTCTCTCTCTCTCTCTCTCTCTCTCTCTCTCTTCGTCTCTGCCTCGGCTTATAATTTAAATACGTACGTCATGCTATCTTCTCGCGCGAATTAAAAAGAACAGAGAAAAAAGATGATTTTTTTATCACCGCACCAAGGGAGCGAGAGAAGTGCGGAGCGAATTACCCAGTTCGTCGTTTACAAATTGCTCGGGGATTTTAACTTCGTGCGTGCGGGGATTTGTTAGCTCTGCTGCCGCGGTGGTACGCCGCTATTGGAGTTTCTGGTATTAAAGTTGAATTACTTTGTAATTGAAAGGGATGATAATAATTTCAACCTGCGCGAACTACCGGGAACAGCGGTTATCTTTAGTACAATGATGGATTTTTCATTTTTCGTTGTTTTTATTTGGAAGTTATGTCATTTACGTTTATTCGACGAACCTAAAAGCTGAACTAAATTCAAATTTAAATTGGAAATGTCACGAACTTTCGCTACAAGTAGCTTAATATTTGGCACAGGTGGTCGCTCGTTATACGCTACGTATTTAATAGTTTATTGCTTCAAAACGTATAACTTCATAAGCAATAAATGTGAAAAATAAAAATAAATTTTTTTTATTAAAACACTTGGTGATTAGCGCGAAAAAAAAAGTTAGCGCTGTAACCTACTTCGATGTAATTGAGCGGCTGACAAATTAATCCTTTGATCCGGATCAAGATAAAAATATTTCTCATAGAGCAACAAAATGAGTAATCCCCCTTCTATCAATTAGAACGATGATATCTATTCGATCATTCGTATATGGTTTTGTTTTACTTCGGAAAAGCTTATCTTCAATCTGGTGAATTTGATATACATGCGAGATACGTTGATTCGTAGCTTTGAATGTCTAAAAATAAACATTGTTTTAACAGCGACCATTAGCTTTACTCGATGAACATGAAGGGATCATTCATCTTGTGTATGAATGATATAATTTGATTAATTGTCGTATCGCATTGGTATTTTTAAAGGGCAATGAATTATTATGGATCACAGATACAGAAAATAGATTTAACTGCGAAACATGCTTTTCGTTTTATATGAAAACGGATATCAAAAGAATTTTTTTTATGCTTATAGTGGATGATTTTATGCGAATAAATACTCAGATTATATAGCTGGTGCATATTCTGATTAGGTAGGGTAGAGCTAATGAAGACGAATGAGTGCAATATCACGTAGATGCAAGCTTTAATAGTCGACGAGTCCATTAGAAACCACCTCCACATCATCCACCTCCAATCCTTCTCTATAAAAGAAAAAAAATACTGCGCCGTAACAGAAAATACTCTCTCGTCGATTTTATCGTAGCTTCCAACAGTATTCATAAAAATACTCGTGCATATCCTGCAAATGGTTTTCTTGTAGAATAAATTTCTTTGTTTCGAGGAACTCGTTTGCGAACGAAATCGTAGATTTTTTACGATAACATTTACGATACGATTTTTCAGGAAAAAGAAAACAAAATCGCGAATAAGAGCAGTTTCAATTAGGTCAAACACGTGTACATCGCGTATAAAGTTGACGCGCAATAATTATGATTACATTTTCGCAGTCGCATTAAAATCGTCGCGATTACATTTCATTACCAGCTTTAAACCTTTTGATGCGCTCGTATTTCCCTCGAAAAGCCTGCAAAAGGAAACAGAACAGCAACCATTTGTTGTTTTTTCGCAATTAAAGCCGCGAAATTTCCATTGTGTTACACCTGCGGAAAAGCTTCATTTCGTATGCGTCATTTCATTTGCGAAAAGCTCGTTAAAAACTTTTCGACAATGCGACGCGTTGTTGTGAGAACCGCGCGGTGTATGTTCGGAAATGCAACTCTTCCTTTGGTTTTCATTGAACGAGACGTGGATTTAACGAGGACACACTTGTGATCAAATGAAAAAGCACAATTGAGTTTCGTTACGCATGAAATCCAAAGTAAGTGCCACGAGTATCGCGTAACTTAATAATGAGTAGAGTGAATACATCGTCAAATAAAAAGAAGAACGATGAAATCAAAGTAGGTCAACATATTGAATACATTATCGATCAGATAACCATTGCCAATGGCAACATGAGTGAGAATAGACAATACAGACATAGGCTTGGCCCGAAGATAGAGTTATCAGATATTTGCAATGAAATAGTAGCTAATTAATGGTCTATTGATCTCTCGAACATGGCTTTACACAAGCTCACTGTGTGTACGTGTGGGATATCCACCTGTTGCGACGTATACAGCGCGAAATGTGTCGTCGTCGTAGTCGTAGCTTTTCATTTCGCACGCGAGCAGTGTTACGTGCGAGGAATAAAGAAGCCTCGAGAAAGAAAGAAAAAGTCCGAACAATAACCGCTTGATTGCGGTAAATTGCGCTGTTGTTTGTGGTCGTTTGTTTTTTCTCCCCCATCGGAAAATTGTATATCAATGGCATTGTTATTCGATAATCTCTCAAAGCTTTGGCAAGTATAGTGCACAGAAACGCAAAGCGAAGTCGGCGAACGACTCTTGAGCGCACCTGGGAATTGGCAAGGGAGCAAGAGAGTGAGAGAGAAATCGATGGAGGTCAACGATACTTTGATTTACATTCAAATGCCAGCGGGAATTGCGCTGAATAAGATCCTTTGCTTATCTCCGCCTCCTCTCTGACTATTGCTCGGCGAACTTGTTGATTGCATTTCCCTGAATCGCACTGACTTTTTGTTTACTTGGCTATTCGCTCTTCGAAGCGTGTTTTCACTGCGAAGTAGTCGAGTTTTTGCCAACAAAGGTTTTTATTATATGTTCTTTTCGCTACCAGTCAGAAATTCATCTACACTCGTAAAGCTGACGTACCCATTGAAATTCTGTGCATGCATACAGCGATGACTGTAATCCTGCTTTCGAGCAAGTCTCTCTGTGTACAATAGTTCTCTAAATGCTCGAAGGCTCGTTCATAACTGGAAAATCGATTACAACCTCTCTGCCAGTTCGCTCGAGTGTACGACTTTGCTGCTATCAGAGCATGTAATCCTCTGGGGCAAGCATGTCCTCCATCCACCTTCACGTCATTGTGGCCCCAAAAACCTTTTCCAGACAATAACAGTTCTCTGGGATTGGATTTGTTTCTAGTTACGGGATTTGTCGCTTGTGGAGATGAACGATATCTTTTGGGAGACGCTAGTGTCTCATATTACTGCACCTTTTGATGAATCACGTGTAGTTTTCCTTCGCCGAGTCAATGTTGACCGAGGAAAGCGTGAAATCGTTCACTCTTCTCGCGTATGTTCTTGGAATTTAACGAGGCGCACAAGTACCGGAGTAGAATTCAACTGTCGATTCATCAGAGTCGTTATTTCTTCCGCAGCTATATTTATATTGATCGTATAAGTCCAAAATTACCGTGTACACGACAGATTGTAGATGTTATGTCCCTCACGTTCGTATTGCACATTACGCATCACCGTTTAATTAAGCTTGACGTAGATATATCATTACACAACTCCTCTAATCCAAAGTAAACAAGCTCGCGTGTGCGCGCGCGAAGGCAAGGAAAAAAAAAGGGAGAGAATCGTGTGTTGGACGTGGGACATATTTCTCATCTCTTCTCCCCTCTCTAAACATACTAGCATGTACAGTCGTCGTCGCAGTGCGCGAGCGAAGGGAGCCAAAGAAAAATGTAGCTAATCTGTAACTATCAAAATCGAGCGTCTTTACTCGCACGAACAAATCTCTACTCGCAAGATTTATCAAAGCACAGTTGCTTCTCGTTTACTAATGATCTAATAAGTTCGCGTTATACCGTGCGGTGAGCAAAACAAAAATAGAACAAGTGTATTAAACGCGCGAACTTTCACGATGTAACTTTGGGTTGGCATAGACGTGATGCAATCTATCGATAAACTTGTTGCAGGGGGGATGCTTTCCTGGTATTGACAAATAATGGACCTTTTGTATTTTTTTTTCATACGATAGAGAATAATAGCCCTTTTTGGCGGGATTTATGAAGCTGAAATAGCGCGGCGTCCGTGAAATTTCCGGCACAGCGGTCGTTCTTTTATATCGTTCAAAGAGCTTTATTTCGAACCTTTTTCCTGGTGTGTTTTTAAAAATAAAATAAATTCCATTGAATTAGAATACATTTTTTTTTTTCTCTACGCGGCAGAGTTAAAACTGTTGTATGCATTAATTTGTATGCACCCGGAAGTGTGACTACCAACTAAAACACAGTTTTTGTTTTCTTTATTTTCTTTCGAAAACATGAATTATGTGGTTGCATATTCAACAGTTGTAACTTGCAACATCGTGCGGATGTCGCTGTTTCATTCGTATAAAAATAATTCTATATGACGTTAGAAAAAAAAAAAAGAAAATTGAAGCCGCTGACATTGTCATTGCTTGTTAAATTTGCAGTGCCAAACAATCTCGTCGAAAAAATTCAATGACACCTCGCGTCGAGAACAAATATTTCCTCCAGTTCGGAAATACGTTCCAGAATGGCACGAAGGATTGGCAATATTTCACGGGCGACTTGGTTAACCGTCGTAAAATCAAAGAGAAAGAATGGCGCATCCCTTTGTCTGACCGATGACAGATAATACTACTCGCACTCTTCGACCCATACTTCATCGCGATTGAACAAGAAGAAGGAAAAATCCCCTTTTTCCTCCGCTTTATATATAATAATGCCGCGGCGCGGCCGGATGCGCGGAATATTAGTTGGTCGCGCGAGCGAATGTGTATTGTGTAATGCGATGCATATCGCAGAGCAACTCTCCTTGTTGTATTGTATTACGCGAAGGTTATTATTATTCCGGTCGGTTTGAGTGATGGGATCAGGCGCGGCGCGTTGCTCGCACGAGTTTCCGGGATTTATTATGCCTCGTTTGGCAAGTTTCATAATATATTAAGCATTTACTATAGCATCAATCATTCTACGTTATAGTTTTTTTTTTTTCAAGATTTTTTCGCGTGCAACTTTCAGCAAAGTTTTCGACTGCACGCGTAATCTGAAATTCAGATCGTGCGCTTGAATTATCATTTTTTGTTTCTCGGTTCGCGGAATAAAATATACGTGGAAATCTCGACCAGGTAAGCTTGCTGAAAAAATGGTAATTGAAAATTCTAGTACTATGTAATATAAGGCAGACGGTATTCTGCATAACCTGCATTTACCATTTGTCGGCTGCTTGTAATAATCGTCCGCGACTTTTATTTCACAATTTGTTTCTTCTCTCGCGCTCTGCACTTTCAATTTACCTGGTTAAACTTGTAGCACTGATGATAATTTTCTCTGTGTCTCTCGGGCGAGAAAGTGGAATTGACTATGAGACCATGGTACAACGCGAGAGCGCGTCCCAAGCAATTTGCCTCTTCCAGATAAGCTTCAACTCGGCGAATGTTACTAGAGCTGCAACAACCAGTGTAAAATTGAATTTCGCTCTATTTTTTTGTCGCACAAATTCATGCTACGCTGCGTACCCACTTTTCTAATTTCACTTACGAAAAAGAAAAATTTTTTTTTATCTGAAAATTACAACAGACATCTTTTATTTCGTTATTTTGGCGTTTGTTCATAAACTAGGTAGAGACACGCGTTGACAAGGTGCGAAAAGAAAAGGGAGTGAATTTTGATTGATACAGTGAGCGCGCGACGACGTGCGCCCACATACATAATACATCGCTGGCCTGCAAAAGCATGCATGAAATTTCGACGCGAGCGCGAGAGAGAACATCAATCATTCGAGACACACGTGCCGCGGAGAATTCAGTCAATTGGAAAAAAAAAAGAATATACCGAGGAGATTTTCTCCATTGTTGCGAAGAAAGAAAATGTGTTAGCGACCTTTCAGAGTTCGATGGACGACGCTTTTCTCGCTAACTTTATTGTATTCTGCGAGCAAAGGAAAAAAAATCGACTTTTGTTACCCTAACGTCGGAGGAAATTGAGTGCCTAATAATCTACTTCACGCCACTGATTTTTCGTAGCTCTGCCGAACTCGTTAATCAGAGTGCTCGTACATTTTCACTCTATCCATTTCCAATTTTTAATTTCGACTCATGAGCAAAAACAAACATTATATACATCTCATCCATCAGCCATGAATTTTCCTTGACCCACGGCCCTTCATCTATGTCGACATACACACACACGTACATCGATTTTCCGAAGGTCGATGGACGAGACGAACGCGGGAAGTACGGCCAACTGTCCGCGTCTACCTCGCCGACAGATAATTCTATGACAGAGAAAAGCCTCTTTTATATTTTTCTACGTTATCTTGGCTTGCACACCTACGACGACGATGACGACGACGACGACGACCATTCGTCAGCCATTGCCGTCGCAGACGATCCTGATAAAAGATTATAGAGGAGGGTGGGGCAAAATGGCCCCCTTAACTGTAAACGTAACTGGAGCCTTTCTAAGAGAGATAATCGACTTCAGGATGATGTATTTCGATTCAGTGGAGCAAATCCTACAAAATCCTACCAGTCAACATTTTTTTGGAGACCATTTTCCACTTTAAAAATCCATTTTATAAAAAGATTGGATTTTGGCGACTTCAAAATCTTCGAGGCAACATGAGGACAAATTCTATATATGAGATCTCAAAGCTAAGTAGTTCACTAAGTAGAGCATAATATTCCGGAAAGCAAAGGACGGTAAGAAAAAGAAATATACACATTTTAAGACGAAAAAACCTTACGATGTTGGGGGGAAAATGGCCCCCTAACTGTTCAAAGCTCTTTAGAAATAAAGGTATAATGTTTTATAGCTCACCGAATAATGCAAGTGGTTTGTTTTGTTATTTCTAATGATATACTAAAAAACCAGATTTTATATTAACGTCCTTCATAGTAAACTCGAAAGGGGGCCGTTTTCCCCCGGGAGCCATTTTTCCCCACCCTCCCCTATGCGTGTCCTTTTTTTTTATCTCGCGAGTGCTTAAAATCGATTTTGCGCTGCAAGTTTCTTTTGTTAATGTTTATAACTGTATTTTGAAAATTAATTAGAAAGATCGTAAATTTGATCTTTCGAGTCAATATTCGATAAGTAAATAGTAGCCTAGGTCAGTCGAAGCTTTACGTAATATGTATACAGGGCCTCCGTATTTGCTAATGAAAATGAATATTTGCAAAAATACGAGGCAAAAAAAAATTCATGTCGACATCAAAGCTTTGAAAATGCACGCTCTTTTATCGCAGTTTTCCGTTTTTTTTAAATATCCCATCAATCTCTCGATGAACAAACAAATCAATTTTTTTCACACACACACACACATATATATATATATATATTCGCTCTCCAATAAGTAATACTAGCAATATCGAAGCGGCAATATGACTGATGAGTGGAATAAGCCGTAATAAGTCATAACAGAAACGCAATTTCCAAGCTTCTCGCTCGGACGATAGCAATATTGCCAGTAAGTGGATTACCTCCATGATCTTATCTGCGAGCTCATCTCTGTGCCTTAAGAAATATGTAATAATTTTACGTTTAGCGCTTATATTGTGGGATCTAAAAATTGTATTGTAAAAAGTTAGTAGAAAATAAAGTAAAATTTTTAAGATACTATTTATAGATTTAGCAATTTCAAATAAACTTTCGAATAGAATGTCTTCCTATCGTAATAACGGTCTCGTTCTCATCTTACGTAAATTGATGGAATATCTTATTTTCTTCCACTATGAAGCTATTTTAAAACGACTACTGTGTTCAAATACAAAATAAACTTTGATAAAAAGTACGTAGGATCGATAACTATTTCTAGACTTACTTTCCTCCGTCGTGTTATAGTTCATTGTCAACGATTTTTTTTCCCCTTTCCAGTGCAAAACAACGCACGCAAAGCACGTGTATCGCGTGTAAACTAATTAAAATTCCTCGTGTAGTTCAAACATAATTTCCCAAACTCCGTTTATTCTCCAGCACATTTGATGTAAAAGTTTCTCGCAGCAAGACACTAAAAAAAAATAGTTCTCGACTGGTACAAATTTATCGAGACATATCAAGTTTCTTTAGTTTCCAGACAAACCGATGGAAAAATAAATCTTCATCCGCAAACATAAATCTTTGCGCTGCTCTTTTCTTTTCTTTGTCACGCGCGGCAAGTGAAGAGAGAGAGAAAGCGCGAACAAAAGAAAGAATGATTACTGGTGTTTGCGCGTGAAACTTTGAAAAGCTTTCAAGGTGCGCGAGCGCAACACACAGTTTGTTTGAATCAATTCCGCACACCACTCATGAATAATTCAACGGTCTGCGCAATTAATCACGCTAAATTATACGCTGCATTCTCAATGCGAGTTTTTCCCTCTCTCTCTCTCTCTCTCTCTCTCTCTCTCTCTCGCGGTTGTTGCTCTCAACCTCTCGACTGTTATAAATTTACTCGGAGAAAAATAAAACGGCTAAACAAAAGAAATCTCGGGGTGTTGGAAAACAAACGAGAGCTCGAGCGAGGAAGAAAGAAAAACATAAAATAAAAAGTACACACACACGCACACATACTGGGCGAAAGGTCAATTGAGCGAACGTGCTGTGTAACAGAAATGAGGAAGGACTATACATACCTATATACAACAGGTGATTGAAAGCTATATTTATGTACACCCTGTTGCTTCGTTGAATAAGTCCTATCTTACTCACTGTTACAAGATCCATTAACACTGTTAAATGTCAGTGTAAAATACATTCGAAATTATTTCTCGGCGGCTAATCATATTGAAACGGTGCTATAGCAACTTTCGCGAAACAATGTCAAGTTGAAGTCGTTTGCGCCTCGGTAATTCTCGGCTGGCAATTAAATCTCTCAACTTTCAAACGGACTGGGCATGCAAATGTCACTATACAGCTGCAACAAGAACTTGTACAACTTTCTTCTTTTTTTTTTAAAGCTTTTAAATTAAAAAAGTTCATTCGAGATTTGCCGTCGCCTTTGTAAACGAAACAGTCGACGATGGGTATTTGAAATTGAAAAAGAGAGAGAGTGTCTATCGGCTCACGGCTGGAAGATTGCAGCAGTTTCACGATACTGCATGTTATAAAATTGGCGCTCGGTTATTTTACAAGGGTTGCAGTTTGATGTTGCATAAAAAAAATGTGAAGGATAGTTGAACATTATTTATTTTATGCTTACATTAGGATAAAATTTCTCGAGAATTATGTAAAATATGACTGTCAGCGAAGGAAAAACTGTAGAAATATGAATCTTGGTTTTTGTAAGAAAAAGAAAGAGACGCAAGATGTATGATGCAGGATTACCGATGCCGCAGTAGTATAATCTGTCACTGGTCAGACGTAAGCGAGAACGCTTACTCTCTTGCACTTCATGATCTTTCAATGAGTATTTTTTTAAAAATTGTCACCGTTTTCATTCAATAATTTCTCTGTAATTTATTTCTGGAATAATAATATCGCTGTCGAGATAAAATTTTCCAATATTAAAACCTCTCGCTTGGACGAAATTGGCTTTTGATTTCGCTTTCGAAGCGAATTGAAAAACGTTCGTTCGTCAATATTTACAAAAGACGAGAAATATAAACCTAAAATATTATTTTTGTTTGACAGACGCAGTTGTATATTTATTCGAAACAAACAAAAAGTTTCATATCCATGAAAAACATCAATCACGCCGAACAAACACACTACAGCGAAGCTCGTAAAAAAAACTTTGCGAATATTAAAACAAATATTTTGCAGGATAAAATAATAACGCGTCAGACCCGCGAGAAAAAAGAAGTATTTTCCAAAAAAAATCCTGCAATAACAAGGTAGCAGCGAGAGTTTATGAAACGTCGATGCGTCCATACACCTGACATTTCACGGACGTCGCGCGCAATATCAGAGTTTATCGAGCTTGAACGACAAAAAAAAGTGATTTTTCATCGCGACGATAATTCATCTCGCTCTCTCTCTCTCTCGCGCGCGTGTGCGCAAGAAAGTAATAAAAAAACTATTTCCGATAGCAGAGTGCGTCGAGGTGATTTTTCAGACGCGTCTATACGTACGACGTAACGCGAGCAACAAGTTTATCGATCATTCGTCCTACATGTGTGCTTGTGTGCGATGCGTATACGCGCGTGCGGATACTCTATGAATAATGGCCATCGTAAAAACTGAAATGAGCACATAAAGTAATAAAAGGACGAGTTAACAATATACGCGTATATACTACTTATTAAATTTTTATAACGTATACTACGCTTTTTGTTACGTAAAATTAAAATTTTCATGAAATTATAATACAAATTTGAAAGTAGAGCACGAATAAGTAGTTGATATAATTCGATAAAACTAGTAACCCAACGCACTTTACAGAAATCAAATTAATTTTCTTAGTCTATCATCAGTAGCAACAGCAGCCTCGCACTCATCGATTTCGGCATCCGAACACAAAGGAAGTCGCGGCGCGTGCGTTGAAGCTTGCATTAAAACCAACCGCTACTCTATGGTTAAGGGAGGCTTGAATCTTTTACGCGCACGCACGAGCGAAGATACAGCACACGAAGTCTTCTCGAGAGGAGTCCCATACATAATGGATCGTCTTGCGTGGAAAGCTCTTCAGTCAAGAGTTTTCACTTGTCTACCACATTGAGTTTACAGTCTTAAACGATGCATGACAGTCAGATAAACATCGTGCTCACGAATGTTTCCTTTTGAAGTTCATACGCTCGGAGTGTGAAGGCGTAATGCGTTAAATGGTCTACGCAAACTTCGCGCATACCCAAAGTTTTTCTAATTCAATTTTTTCCGCGTAACGTAAAACTCGATCGATTTTTTTCTTTTAATCACCCCAGACGTATATTTAATTGAACTCGTCAGCGTTAACGACCTAAATACCAATTCAATTAAAGCAATTTAATCGTATAAATCCATAGCATCGGCGCTTAATTGAAAAATAAATAATCAACAGGCAGCAATCCTTTGTGTCCTGTATTCACGCGCGTGTTATCGAAATTGGCAGAAATGCGATTTATCGAACAATACAACAGTGAGCGCGCGCGCAGCAGCAGCAGCAGCAGCAGCGGTAATGTTTATCTAATAAAGCAGACTTAATCGGATAATGGAACACCAAATACACTATTTACGAAGTACCAAAGCTGCAGCAATTGTACCTGCGAGTACGAAGCATTGTCTCTTGTGTATTTACTGCCCGTGGAGATATAGCCTCGAATTTTACGGAAAATAAAAAAAAATGCGTCGAGAGCGAATAAGCAAAGCAAAATATCATAGCGCGGGGGGAATTCGCGAAAGTGTTGTATCGAGATACGACTTGTCGATGATGAGATAAGCTTTGTGTTATTCAATATAAATCGTACGTTTTCCTATTTATCCAAAGAGTTTCCTTGAGCTGCTTCGATCTCTACCTATTTTGAATTTCCGAGAATAAGCAAACAACTCCAAATCGTATGTATTTACATGGAGAAGATGCTTTTGATTCATCAAGTTGAAAAGCCTTTGAATTCTACTTTATAAAACATAAATAGAAACGCAAAAAATTGCATAAGATCAAAAAATTTCTTTGCATTTCGAAATTCTGAGTCGGCAAAGTAATACAATGATGTACTGTTTTCAAAGCAGTAAACTCAAATGGGTGAAGGTAGGAAATTCAGCATGCGATAGAAATACGACACGTGCACGTACGCGTTGCCGTTGTAAGTTCAGTAGATACCCTACACTTCTCCATATCCGTTGTTCAACCAAGCAACTGTTTCTGTCGTCCTTTCGCATTCTCTGTAACAAACTAAACTTCCAATCTTTCGACAAAAGTATACGCTTGCGAATTCATTTTCAGAAACTGTAGAAATAAAAATAAAATCTTCACTATTGTACCAATATTCTTACGACAAAAGAAATTTTATTTCGAATCGAATAATAGAATCTCAATATTGCTGCAAAAGTTTCTTCATAGAAAAAAATCTTACAGCGAGCCTTCATTATTCAACAATTTGCATTGAAACCCGTCTTCATATCCATCTCAATTTATCTTTTTTTTCCAGCGTATCTCGCTTTATTTCACCCCTTTAACGCCTCTTCCTTGCCTCGAGGGAAGGCGAATAAGAATGAGAGACTTTCATTTATTTCGCACAAAAGATCTCGAAGATACAATCTCCCGGCGTAATTTTCACTCCAAATGTGTATGCAATTAATACTTTTCACGACGGCTGACGCCGCTTTTGCCGCGCACGCGTCAAAGATACTATTATTTTTCAGTCGGCGTGTAGCTAGGTATTTTTTCATTTGCGAGCGCAAAGCACTCTTTAATTGGCTTTTAATTGAAATATCGACTGGCGTAGATTACGAGTTTCCAATAGCACGCTCGTTTGTCTTCTTTCAACCGCACAGTTTTAAACTGCAATAATACCACTTGTTTTTCGCGTTGTGCTTCGATAAATTGATTGGCCTAATAGAAACGAGGAAAAAGAAAAGAAGTGCACGCGTAAATGAAAAACTGATGAAGTAATCTAACTCCACACGAGGCGAATGCAGGTGAAACGAGTCAGTTGATACTGACGAGTAAGAACAGTCGTTAGTAATTCAGAGCGCATTCGACGTGCCGTACATATCAGATTCCGCAGAACTGACGTATACACACACACGCGCGAGGATTTTAAACTAAAGTCTACGTTTAATTGAAACTGCAACGTCTTACTCAGGCGCGAAAGCTGTTTCAAATTGTACGTAGATCATTTTTAAAATGTAGACACTACTTAATTTACATTCACCCTTGGCTTCATGATATTCGAACTATATTTCAGAGAAATAGTGAGATTCAATGGAAAAAGGTTCAAAGCTAAAGTCCCCGGGGGGCATGGATCAATGTGCACTACGGCAAATGACGCAATAGCTCATTGTGACACCCTGTGATGAGCTTTGCCATCAAAGACTCCATTATATGGCTTATTCACTTTGCTAGCTGGCCGTGTATTCTATCGAATAGTGATATTTATCGGAAATTCTGATAAAAATAAATGAATTTGTAGTTTGATTGAAAGCTACGTTAAAGTTTAGTTGAAATAATGTACAAAAAAGTAACGCAAATTATATAACTAAAGATCACAATCGTTCTCAATTTAATATTCGACTATAACTCGTGCGCGTACGTACACACACACACATACACACGCACGTGTATTAAGCTCGGGTCGCAAGCTCCGACCTCAACATGCGCGTTAATTCAATGCCAGTTTCAATTAAACCGCAGCTATACGAACGATGTCGCGGCTTCGCGCGTCAAAGGATATTACTACACACTGCAGGATTTGTAAATGCTCACATATTGAAATATCAATTCGCAAAACTGTGTGTGTTCAGCATGGCTCTGATTAGATAGATAGATATTGATTTTTATTGTATAGTATATACAATCGTAAAATACATTGAAGTCGATTAACAAATTCTAAAATTATATTGTCAAATACTTAAGACTAATTTATCACAAAATATCATATTTTGTCGTATCTTATAAAAGCTATATAAGAAGACGTTGCATTATACAAGAATTTTGATTTTATTATTTTTATTTTATTTTGTCGTTAGCATGCGACTTTATTAGCTTGTCATGAAATATTGTTTTCTGCGTCGATCTTCAAAGTCGAACGCATTCATGTACTAACGAGCGTTTATCGGTTAACGAGTACCGTCGAGCGCGTGATTTTGATTTCATGCTCTGACAAGTCGTGATGCTCGATAGCAGGGAGGACATGAATATTAAATTATATTGAACCGTGAAATGACACAATGATTGACAATTTTTCGTCGGAAATTCGTTCATAACTTTTACACTGATTTGAATTACGTTATAATTGAATATTCTGGAAACATTTACTAAAATTTCGGTTCTAAGAAAGAAAAAAAAAATAGTGAATGTCAATTTAGTATTGAAACGCAATAAAAACGGGAAAATAAAAGGAAATTATATTTTCAATTGTATTCATTACAATTAATTCGAACAATCTATTAAAATGAAATGAAAAGAAGATCCTATTAAGTTATAATTGAATGATCGGAGACAATCCATCCAATTCAATAATCCACTCAACAAGCATCCCTCCCGAACAGTCTATTAACCTCGAGCGATGAAAAAAAAAGTCATCTCAACCACGAGGCAGACAGCGAGCCCCATAGAAAGAGAAAAAAAAATCAATCGAAACCGAAATAAGCGAGAGGACCTTTCTTTCATTTTCTTTTTTCCCTCGCAACACCCTCAAGCGAAGCTATTTAACAGCCAACGAGATCGTCACGTCTCGATAGCTGTTATTGATGTGAAAATAATTATTAAAGTGTAGCCGTATATTATATACGTTCACGTACGTGGAACCTTTCATTGGCGATATGGCGAGGTGGCGAGACGCATAATCGGACTGTCGGGATCAGCTACTTGTCTCGATAACGAAGCGCGTCACATATATCTATCTCAGATCCCCTACGTGCGTGTAACGCGTACTTACTTTGTGATAGAATTCGTTGATAGAATGAAAAAAAAAGAGAAGATGGTTTATCGGCGTCGTTAATTTTTTAAAGGAGGCTTTATCCGAACTTGGTATATAAAAATTTTTATAAACGAACGTGGCATTTCACATTACGTAATTGATTAAATTTTTACAAAACTCACTAACGCGCGAACAACGTTTTCATTAGAAAGTCATTTGCATAAAAGCATGTCTTCGTAGCAGAACGAAATGAAATCAAAGCGAAAGCCACGGCAAACATCATTAGCCGCTTTGTGCGAGCGACAGCGAGTTCAGCGAGGTGTGCCAAGTTAAAGACATCTCTCTCTTTGTGGACAAGGAACTCGGTCTATTTTCTCAAACGCGATCGCGAGCACGCCGCTTTTAACGAGCTTGCGGAAGTTCAGCACTCGGTTTCTTTCTCTCTTTCCTTTTCTTTCTTGTACGTGGACTTTGTCAGGTGGCAAAGAATCGCAGCGGTACTGTAACAAGTGCGATTGTAATAGCCATTTTCTTTAATGGCGTTGAGAGAGCATTTTATTATTTTATTCAGGCGTAGTTTATTACTTTTAATGTTTAATAAGATGTCCTAAATTAAAATAGACTGATAGTTTTTTTGGTTTTTCGGATAAAATAAGTGCGTATAAAAAATGTAAGTCTCTGTGTAATTTATCTAAGTAAACTAATTATTCGTAGGAATTCAAGTCAACCTGTTCATTCAACTAAACTATTATTCTTAAAAAAAAACTCTACAGAGGACAGTTAATTTTTTTTTCATTTCTACTGTCAAACATTGCAGTGCAGTGCAAGTTTTAAGAGCTCCTTGTCCGTGCAAAACTGTGCGCTTTTTCCACGCGAACTCTTGCCTCGACTTAATTGCATGTCCAGGAAGGAAAAAAAAAAGAGGATGAAAAAAAAGTACATCGCGTCATGCTTCAATGTTATTTATTACTCATATTCTGAAGATTATTAAGGCAGTGTAAAGAAAATATTTAAAATAAAAATTTGTAATGTATAAGATAAGCGTTCCTTACATAATTACTTTATGCCATGCAAATGGTAATTAGTTACGTTCTGTGATGTAGAACGTAGAGGTAAAAATGACATTTTTGTGACCTAATTGGGATTATAACATTTTATAGCGATTATTATCTTTTTCCCGTGACATTTTCAGAAAGTAATAGCCAATTTTTTCCTTAACAAATACATTTAAGAATTCAGCTGTTTACGTTCGCTGAGTAATAATCAAAATTTTTTTTATCATCTTCAGAACGGAAAATATATTTAGAACTTTTATTTTGATGTCTATTGTTAAGGTGTTACGTAGTTCTTCACTCAAGCAAAGCACTAATAATTTCAAAGCGCTTACGCATCCTTTATTCCGCTTTCTAAGGCTGTGTTAATTTAATCTTCTATGCCTTTGAAACGACATGAAAGAGACACGTTTTCATTATTATACGCTTGCATGGGGTATGCGATTGTTATAATTGTTATTATTTTTTAATGACTAATTAATTTTGAGACGTCTCCAAAGTATATAGTATTTTTGTGATAAAATTGTAAAAACGATCATCAGATCAATTTAAAAGCATCGCGCTATCTTTATTTGATATAACTCAGTGAAGCAGCGAGTTGGAAATCTCATTACGAAGAGTTTCCTCGTGAAACCATGTCACTTTCGCTGTACTCGCGCATTAGCTTGTATTTGCATCATAATTATAGATCATGTTTACATATTGAAAAGATATATATTATATTTTATAGGATTTCTCAATTTTCTATTTTCTGTAACTATAGTATTTATTGTGAAATGTAAAGTCGATATATGCCATTACATGAAATGTTAATTTAACGTACTATCTATTATTCGCAAACATGACACAGATTTCACGGTACACTTGTGGTAAGTAATAAACCAATTCAAGCGAATTTTGGAAATATTAAATTTCCACTAGCTGCACAATTGTCAAATTACATTTTACGAACACATGAATGAACCCTCCACTGATTTTGACATTTGTTGTATCGATTCATAGCTGCAACTTGCAGGTTCGTGCTTCAAAGGGACAACAGTCTTTTACTGGAATACACGAAAATAAAAAAATAACACCATAGGCACAATCGTAAAAGACTTTGAAGTACGATTTTTATTAAGAAAAATAGATGTTTGCCACTTTGTTGAACTCAATAATGGGAAGCTTTTTGCGAGGGAATTGATGAAAAGAAATCTTCGACAAAACCTTGGCTTGTTCGGCCGGAAGCTCCGAGCTCATCCGAGTTTTTAGAGCCCCTTGAGCTATATCGAACTTACTGAATTGCCCAGGCCATCGAGGCTTCCCAATCTATCGGTATTGAACCATCAAAATCTTCGAAGCCAATCGATTTTTTAGCTCTCATTGCAATTTGAGCTAACGGTTTTACTGAAGCAAAAATAAAATCGAATCAGTTAATAATCAGTCACAATTAGTAAAAAAGGAACATGAAGATAATATTATTTGCTAATTATATGCTTTTGCATCTTCCGTTTGCTTTATTATAAATTCAAAAGCCGCTCACGATAAAGGAAAGTTTTAAAAGGAAATATAAAACAATTCGAATAAAAGTCACTCAAACAAAAGGCTATCAAAACCTTCGCTCACAATGAGTTTTTTTTTACACAAATCTCGAGCTAACGGCCACGAGTGAAGATAAAAAGCGTTTCCTGAATTCCGTGCAGCATAATTTTGCTGTTTAAATATTTTCACAAAAAATTATGAAAGAGAAATGAGTATAGATAGAGCAGCTTAGTGGAAGAACGTTTCCTCTTTTTTTTTAACTTGGTCGGTTCGTAAAAAACGAGTTTTAATATCATTTCCGCCAAGCGCTTTTCACATTATCATTGAAATACCATTTAACGAGATATAAATGTAAATTGAAATTCATGCCTTCATTAGTAATAAACGTACACTTCAATGAATCTGTAATGACAAAGAAAAAGATTAATATTGCCTGGGGAAAGTTTCTACTCATCGTTTAATCTACCTAAGTATATACTCGAGGCTTGAAAGCGATGGAAAATCCGAAGAACGAGCGGATCAGAAACGCAACGAAGAGTTTGGAATATGCTGGATGTGGAAGCTGCGAAGCAACCTGTTGCTAAAGCGTCGACTGAGATTTCTGTCCCAATTTCTCGTGCTCGCGATCCTCATGCGCTAAGCCCCCGAGTTATCTGCGCTTCTATTTCTCCGTTCCCTCTTGCAAATTCGGTTCCCGAGTCCTCTCACAATCTCGCAGTTGCCTCGCCGCCCGGGGAAAACGTAATAACAGACGACTTCGAGGCTTAACTCGGATGATAGTTTTGCGGACGAGTCATCGTTCCAGATTTTCTCTCTCTCTCTCGCTTTTCTGTCTCTGCTGTCGTTGAAATTATAGTTTTATTTCTGTCTGGAATGAGTTTGTCACGGAGATGCCAATTTTCTCGCTTACCGTTGGGATACGAAGTCGTAAAGTAATGCTTTTAAGTTATCTTGCAATTTATTGCGTCAGTCTGTTGATTACGTCTGCTTCATTTCGTTTACGTGAGCTGTCGTTTTGAGGATTTTCGATTTGAATGCGAGAATAAAGTTGAATATCCGAAGATGCTTTTAAGGTATTGCAATATATGTGAGATAAAATGTTGGTCGGAGTTTTGCACACTTTTACTTCATTAATTTACATTATTAGTGAGATGCTTGGAATTATTGAAAAAGCTTCTGGGAAAACAACATCGATAATTGATTTTCTACTTAACGGAGAAAATACTAATGACTACCCCACTGTCATTTTTTCCTGGAAAAACTGTTGAATCAAAGTTGAAGTACTATTCAAGCTGTTTGCTTTTATTACGAAGAGCACTCGAAAGCCACCTTTATGTTTGTTTTTATTCCTTCCGAGTGTTTTACGGCTAACGACTTTCGACCAGACACTTATGTTCTATTGAATGTTGATGATCCCGTACGTCAACAGTAGCTTGAAGTAAAGAAAATTGGAGCTTTTTTCAAGCACTTTCTTGCAAATACAGTGTTGCCGAAGATACTTCGACTACCTAGAATTATGAAAACACTCGACAAGCAGGAAATAAGAAAGTCAAAAACTTTGTAAAGACTGGTAATTGTTTGAAAGACTTATACCTGAATAGCCGACGATCGAACGTTCAAGACGCTTTATTACAGAGTCACGTGACGAGCCGCGCTGGGCAGGAAGTTCTCGATGGCAAATCGATTCGTTGGCCGTCTTCGCGCAGCGAGTCGAGAGAGAGAGGTATTCTAAAATCTACGGGGCGAAGGCGAATCCGTACGGCCAAACTTGTATGATTTATGCGAACGGCCACAGAATTTCTAGCTCTCTTAAGTGAGATTTACTGCGAGAATTCTGATTTACTTTTATGACTTTACTTTACTCTTTTTTTCCCCTCGTGCTAACTGAAAATTATATGCTCGAATGAATATACTCGACCGACTGAGTAATGGCAGTCTGTTTCTAATAGGACAGCTGTATATTGATGTTCTAAAAAGCTTCTACGTATACGACCGCGAATATTACCATCAAAACGCTATCGGGTTATAATTGCCGTCATTAACGCTGGTGTTAATGAGCTTTAACTTGGATTTTTCTTTTCTTTTTCGTCGGCGAATAAAACAAGCTCGTTTGTACGCTGCCAGCGAACGTTTGTACCGCTATAAAAAATCACTTTGCCTCGTAGAAGTCTAGGGAAAAGGACGTTTAATTTACGCTTCTATAAATTCGAACTAAATGCTGCACAGAAAAAAAAGGTTTATTTGATCTTATTAATATTTATTACCAGTTAATAAATCTCTTTGTAGAATACGAGCAAATGAATGATTTTTTAACAAGTAATCAAATAAATAATGTATTAATAGATAAAAAATTATTTATTTTTATTCAAAATTAATCAAATTAATCGAATTTTTGGTTCTAAGTAATCGACTTAAAATCTTGTTACAGTTTAATGAACTTTTAAGACCTTCAAATAAAAAGAAATTTCAACATTCTTTAAAAAACTAAATTTTGTAGTGAAAAACGACACCTTTGACGCTGTACTATCGATGGGATCTTTATCGAAAAATGTAAATTCATTGATAGTTAATAAATATATATTAGCAGTTAATAAATATCTTATTTCAAGCAACACAGCTCATTTTTTCTGTTTTAATAAATAATAAATGATGAATAATTAATAAATAATTTATTAACTGTTAATAAATATTTATGAAAAGTACCAAATAAATCTTCTTATTTGATTCAAACATTTCTTTTTTTCTGTGTATTTCCCCTCGAATGTAAATGTGGTTAATTGCCATTTTCAATATTTGATAATAAAGCAAGTCATTGATAGTATCAGCTTTGCAAAATAACTTGTTGAAAAAAAAATGATTTAATTACTTTTTCTCCGGATTCATTTAGCGCCATTCTCCTCGAAACGCGCTAAGATCGTCGGCGGCTAAAACGCCTGAAGAATTCCAACTATATACGCTCGTAAAGCATGCGGTAAACTTGAAATTAGCCTCATTCTCTGTCACGACCCACTTGTACACTCTATAATACGCGAAGGAACGCCGGAAGTAAGCGACTCCTGTAAAATGCTATTCGTCGGCTGCGAGAGGGAAAAAAAGTCACGCGATTCACGTTTCTCACGAGTTCACCATTTTTTTTTTTCAGTTCTCTCGTCTCTGAGCGACGAGCAATTTGGCAATGTTCCATACATCGTAACCTACGCCGAAAAAGAAATGAGATTTTATTGGGATTTCGCGAGTGTACGTGTAAAGTAATTGGAAAAGCACAAAGAACATGCCTCGTTGGATTGAAATTTTAATTGAAAAAAAAATGAATAACAATGAACGAAAAAAAGGAGCTTTTGACTAGCATCGGCTCCATTCAGGTAGCTAACGAATATTGAAAAAACATCGAGATCGTAGAGTGATTTTAAAAAAAAGTTTTACGCGATGGACTGGATTTTTCACTGTACAATGAAAAATATTTTCCTTCTTTTTGATATCATTAAATCTCGTAAGATCGAACTGATTCACTTGCATCGCTTATCTCGTTAAATTAGCAGCCAAAGTAAATCTAATCAATCAAACGGTAGCCCAAGCTGTCCTATACTGACAGGTGTCTCGTGTCTCTTATCGCGTCGGTTTTATGAAAAAACCAGATTTGAGGGGAAAAAATTTTGCCATGCTAAAATTTTTCTACACGATTATCGAGAAATTTATTTTCAAAAAAATTATATTGATCAATTTATTCGATTTTCCCTTCCGGGGTGCTCCATGAGTATTTCATATTTGATATGGTGGAAATTTTTGAGAAAATT
>JAWWMK010039668.1:0-12012 GCA_035047105.1 Galeopsomyia nigrocyanea
GTACTATTCGAAATCGTACTTATCGTACTATTCGAAATCGTAATTATTGTACTATTCGAAATCGTACTTATCGTACTATTCGAAATCGTACTAAAAGATACGATTCCCCGTTCATTCTTTGCTAAAATTACATTGCAGTTTCCTAAAACGACATAGGTAATAGCTTAACACGCGGGACACGCATCGCGTTAATTGCATTTAATATTCGATCGCGTCGTAAACGTGTTCGAAAATCACAGCAGCGTGCCAAGAGAGAGAGAGAGAGAGAGAGAGAGAGAGAGAGAGAGAGGGGCACTTCCGCCTATACAAGAGGATATGGAAGGAAACGCCAGAGATATACGAGGCACAAGGGTATCAATCTCCGTGCACTGCGACGAGTGTCCGTCAAGTGAGGGGCGAGAAGGAGGGGGGGGGGGGAGGATTTATGCCTTCGCGGATCGTAGAACTTGCATGCGTATTATTCTCGGACTTCGGTGTGTCTGTGATAAACCGAAATCATTACCTTGCCCTTTGACATTGACGACGATGATGATCCGGAAATGTGTCGTTTGGAAAATGATTTGGAGAGGGTAATTGTTAAAACTAGATTTGCGTTAGGATGGAAAGAAAAATAAGGTTTTCTAAAAACTATTCGGTCACGTAGGATCAAACGTCAGCATACGATATTTCACGAGGAGGTGGAGGATGAACGCGGCAGTAAAGCCAAAATTATTGGACGCGCGCGTCGATGGGGTTTTATGGGCGTACGAGTGACGGATGATTTTAACGTTGAGATAATAAAACTTTTTTTTCTTCTTTTTATCTTTTCTTAACGAGACGGATGAGACCTGTATAAATTAACGATTGAAAAGTAATAAGAACGAGATGTATTTTTATCAATCAGGTCGTCATTTGAATATCATCGATATTTTTTCAATTTATCTCTCCATTCTCTCGTTTTCCTTTTTTTCTCCTTCTATCGCTTTGTATTAGAAGAGTCAATTATAGATTACCGATACGCTTGTATTTATTACGCGGGAATCCGACGAGTATATATTCATCCAATTTTTTTTTTTGTTTCACATCCGATAATAAAAAAAAAGATGGTTGTTCGTAGATATAATTGAATATCCGTCGAATAAAATTCAACACGCTCGACGTTACCCGATAATTTGACAACGAAATTCTCGCTCGCTATATACGTGGAAATTCAACAATCGAAAATCAATTCTTTTTTTTTTTATTTCTTCTTCTCGCTCAGCAGTTTTCGACAAACATACAGAACGGTAATGAGCTCAGTCGTCGAGAGAGTGCGAGATAGTAATTGTCTCTCGAATGAATGGACCCAAGATTGGTCGAGTAGTACACTCTCGGCGATTCGCGATTAATCGCCGCCGGCAATTGCGACTTTTGCCTCCTCGTTATCTGAAAAAGTCATCGATTTTTTCTCCGGAATTGATAAAAAAAAGAGGGTCGAAATTGTTCGGCCTTTTACAACGGTATTTTAGTCAAGTTATTTCGTATATTTTCGTTTATGTATGTGGAATATCTCCAAAATTCAATTTCCCGCGCTATTTTTGCTAGAATGTCAATATCGCAGATTGTTTGATTTAAAATCTGTTGATTTTTCGATTTTAATGAAAAGTTACTAATTAAATTCTTCGCAAGCTTTAGAAACAAAAAAAAAATCTTATCTCTGAGTAAATATCTTCAAACTAATATGCCACACGCACAGCCATTCATCAGAAACCCAATAGTGCTGTTATAAATTCACCATTATCTCTAAATCATTCAAATTTTCAATAGACTAATAATTGCACATTCGAGTGCAACCAACCAAAAAAATAATAATCGCTCTTTACAAAGAATATCGCAGTAGTCTCAATACACGCCGATAAGTCGCCGAGTCGTTGAAACGAGTCAGTCTCGAGCGGTTATTGTACGAGAGCGTTGCTGCTACGCAATGTATCGATTGGCACTGCTAATAGCACTTGTGTGCGGTCAATCGCACGGTAAGTACATACAAACTTAGGTACACAATGGAATTCTCTGACCCTATACACGAATACAACTGTTTTTTTTTTCTCTCTCTCTTTTCTTTTATTATCGAAAGCACTTTACGGTGGCAAGGAGATCGAAATCGAGGCGGCAGCCTATCAAGTGAGTATACACGAGAAGCTACACTTGGCTTGTGGTGGTAGTATCGTGAGCAAAGACTACGTGCTCACCGTCGCCAGTTGCATCAACGCTTTCATCGACAATTTCAAAGTACACGCCGGCTCGAAGGACCCTAATGCAGGCGGTTCGATACACCAGATCGTCAAGCTCCATCGACAGAAGTAAGATTACTTTGCGAAACGAACAAACAAAAATAAGCTTTTGTTTATAATTTGAATAATTTACAGTGACAACGAGGCCGGCAACGATCTCGTACTTTTACGCGTCGAGCCGTCCTTCGAGCCGGACTCGACGCGTCAACCCATCAAACTCGTCGACGCGGACTACAAACTGAAAGCCGATGAAAGTTTGCATGTAAGCGGTTACGGTTACACTGACGGCTTCATGCCGTCCAACAAGCTACGTTTAATTGACACGCGATCGATATTGTTGGAAGACTGCATCAAGAGATACACCAATCGATTAGGTAGCGTTTTCTCGGGGATGATGTGTACCGATGGAAGTGTTTTTAAAACGAGCTCTTGCAGCGGTGATTCTGGTAATCCTGTTGTTTTGAACGATGGAAGACTCGTCGCTGTAACATCTTCTAGGCATTCGTGTGGAGATGAGGATCAACCGGATGTTCATGTACTCGTTGCTAGAGCAACAAAATGGATTCAGACTGTTACGAGTGCTTGAAATGTTTTTTTTTTATTTTTGATAATTGTTAATAAAATCATCCAATTATTATATTTTTTGGGTTTATAATTGACTTCCCTCCCCCTCTAATTAGAAAATTGTCATTCGCTCAATTACAATTCCCTAACAACAAGGTATAGTAGCACTTTAATAAAGGATAAAAGCGCCCATTCAGCATCGGTAAAGTGGCTTTATCAACGTAGAACAAAATTAAGACACTGCGACAGAAACACACACACAGCGGCAGCAACAGACGAAGGACGCTTAGACAAGTTCGTGTCTTAAGTTGTGGTTTAGAGCTGCTGCAGGCGCAATTTACTCAACTTTCAAAGTAACTCTCGCTTCTGCTGCTGCTGCTGCGAGCGAACGCTTGAATTGTCCCGCAAGGCTTTTCCTATAGTGTATCAAGCTGGGAAATAATTGTCGCTGCTCTATATCGGGCAGCCGTTCTTTGCGGGTGGGCTATAATATCTCTCGCTTGTATTTGTTGTTAATTGATTATCTTTTTATTGATGACGTTTCTTGATCGGATCAGTGTTTGTTTCATTGCATTCGATTGCGAGCAATGGAGTAATATTTCTTAGTAATCATGACGGATGATCATGGACAATCGAAATGTAAAAAGTAAACACGTCAAATTTAATAGCTTGGAGATAAAAGCAAGGCCTTTCGTTTCTCTCGTTTTTTTTGTGCAAACTTTACCACACGGATTGCCATTTCTCTCGAATTCAATAAATCGCAGCTTGTGCAAACTGATATTTCTTTTTTTAGATTAATCGAAGGAGCGCCTATTGCAATCAGTTGGTTTTCGTTCGAATAGCCGTCAACATGTTACGGTTTATCGTACTCCTCGCCTGTTTCAGCGTCAATTTCGGTAAGTAACAATAAAATTATTAATTATTACGATTTTAATTATTTAAAAAAACTAAACCAAACTTGTAATATTAAAGCTCAACTGCAAAAACGTCTCGCCGGCGACGCTTTCGCCGCGGAAATCAATGACTTCCCTTACCAAGTGAGCGTGCACACGTACGGCAAGTATCACTGCAACGGTGCCATTATTTCCGAGGACTACGTACTTACGAGCGTACATTGCGTGTCTTTCCCACGCGATGCACTTAGCGTTCGAGCTGGTAGTGCGCAACTCAATGTCGGTGGTTCTCTGCACAATATCGCCAAAATAATCGAACACGATCATTACGGTTCTAATTTGAAAAGATACAATGATATCGCGCTGCTGAAGGTCGAGCCGAAGTTTGAGTTTGATGAAACTAAGCAGCCGATTCCACTTACGGATGCTAAGGTTTCGGTGACCGAGGGTGATAAGGGTGTTATCAGTGGATGGGGTACCACTGGAAATGCAAACTTGAAAGGTAAATTGTATTTTTGCGAAAATTAAAGTTTTTTTGTCTTTCAATTCATCTTGATTATTTTTTTTCGCAGCTGTATCAGTCGACGTAATGTCGCTACTGGATTGCGTCGAGATTTATAACTCGAGATTCGGTAGCTTATATCCAGGTACACTCTGCGCGAAGAACGAGCGACCAGGTGGCGCCGCTTGTTCGGAAATTTGGTCGGCGGATGATTCAGGTTCACCGCTCGTTGTTAACGGCAGACTCGCTGGTGTTTTCTCATGGGGCTACAAGTGCGATAATCCAGGATTTCCTTCGACTTTCATGGAGGTGGCGTATTATAGGGATTGGATTAAGAAGAATTCTGGTGTTTAATGATGATGATTAAATTTTCATTATAGTGGATTGTTTTTATAAGAAATATAATGCGAAAGGTTGTCACGTTATTTATTTATTTTTTTATCCGAAATTTTTTTTTTTTAATAGCTGAAATAGAAGCTCTTGAAAAAAAATCTAAAATACTAAGTTTTACCAATTCAAGCGAGAGAATCTCGGTTTCATCAGTTTATAGCTACTGTATCTCACAAATCATCCGATAAATAATTGCTCATTGACTGTCAAATCGCAATTGTCAACGCATCCACACTCTCGAAACTAAAGAGCATTCAATTTTGCCGCAGTAGCATCGTGACCAAAGCGAGATAGCACTCGTCAAGCCTTTGAAACGCGGCACTCAAACGATTTAATTAAAATTCAAGTTCGAGGTATAGCCGATTACATTGACTGATGCTGCGAAAAGGTACATGCGGGTATTATCACGTCGAGTTTTTTTTCAAAGGTCAGTGAGTTAAACATCGAACGAAATATATAGTCTTTGAAACATCGATAACTCGTAGATAAACCAACTTGTCGCTTTGCGCTTTAATAGGCGTGTTAATTTTGTTATCCGAACGTTCGCTGTTATAGCCACTATACTGTATCGATCAATAATGGACGACAAAGTCAACGCAAAGAGTATTATCAGATCAGCGGAATCATTTAATGTGATTCTCGCGCGAAATCAACCGCGCGATAATTGGATTTATGTATGATTTTGTAGTTTCGGACGTGTCATGCATAAAATATCCTGTATTATGTTTCGACGAAGCGTCGAATATTATGAATGTCGCCGAAAAATTTAAATCCGTTTACGTCAGTCGAGCAGAAGTAAAAATATTTGGAAAATTTTATTGTGTCTTAAAATTTTCAACGATACGATTATCTATCCACACGAGTAACCACGCAATTGTCGGTTATTCAAATGAACGCGAACGTCACCCAAATCGTTCGTATAAATTGACATTGAAAACTGTGGCAGGAAATGAAATCCGCTAACTTCACCCGCAAAGAAGATGTATCATCTCGTCGTGCTCGCCTGTTTCATCTCCGTAATCAACTGTAAGCCCAAAAACTCTTCAAAATAAAAAAAATAAAAAAATCCGCCAATAACGCAATTATTAACGCACACAGCAGCGACGTTGGAAAGCAAAAATCGCATAATCGGCGGAAAATCAATCAGCATCGAAGACGCTCCATACCAAGTGAGCGTTTACGATGCGTTCTATCAGAGGCACCTCTGCGGCGGTAGCATAATTTCGCCGAGCTACATTCTCACGGCGGCTCATTGCGCGTTATATCGGTCGCCGCAGGCATACGGAATTCGCATCGGCACGAGTCAGAGAATGGAAGACGGTGAAGTGCTTAACGTCATCGCCGTGATCAAGCATAAGGATTATCATATCGACGGTGCTGTGCCGTTGAACGACATTGCACTTATGAGAGTCGCACCTGGGATCGCGAGCAATGGAAATACTGTGGGCATAATTGAATTGCCAAAGAAGGGTGAAAAATTCACCGACAAGAATGCTTTTCTCAGTGGTTGGGGTGAGTCTATTCAATTTAATTTTTGATAGTCGAACGCTGTGTATGACGTGATTGTTCGAAACGCACAATACGCGGGCGTCATTCGAGCATCTCCATTAGTGAATGGAATTTCCATTTCAATCAAGTCCCCCCCATTGCAATGAGATATTTCAGTGGCACAATGGCGCGAGGATTACCTCGTCGGAATTAATTATACAAAATCAAATGAAAGCTTTCGCTTGCATTATATAGTGTCTTAACTCGACGTGTTCATTATGCAATTTCCAGGTCAAACCGTGACTGGCAGAGCATCCAATCAACTGCAGAGCCTCACAGTGAAGATCCTCAGCCGCGAGACGTGCGACGAGAATTATGAAAACTTCAAGGGCATTCGCGACGGTCAAATCTGCGCTGAACATCGCGACAAAGACAAGGATTTGTGCAATGGTGATTCCGGTGGTCCTTTGGTCATTGATGGCAAACAAGTTGGCATTGTTTCTTGGAGTGGACCTGGTTGCGCTCTACCTGGTCGTCCTGGTGTTTATACCGAGGTTGCCGCTTATCGCGATTGGATCGATGAGCACATTAATGGCGCTTACAATATGTGAAGAAAAAAAAATTGATTAGAATGAAAGTTCATTAGTCTTTCACGTGTCGAATTATCATTTTTTTATCTATCAAATTCACTGTTTCTTCTACACAACGTCGTCAATATCTATATCTCTGAATTAAAAGACGTCACGCAAAGAATCACGTCTCCTCTAAACATACCATATTACGAGTCGTTACGTCAGTTATTTGTACGATTGATGGAAAATACACATATTTCTTATCTTTATTTTGCTTGTTTTCTTGACCAACACTTATCTACCGATACGTCACATATCGACGCGACGATTGCATGGAAAAATGGTAATGAGATTTATACCTGTATCGTTGACTTTGATCACAATCTCCATGTTATACATATTTTTTTTCATCACTACGTCACAATCGACAATGTACTATCTAATACTCTTTGTACAATGATAGACTCTTTCAAATTTAAAAAAAATTTTGGCTAATAAAGTATCGTGTTTTATGTTTCAAAAAACCAATTTGATATTACAGTCGATGAAATTCGTCGAGTTTTTTTTCATATTAATTACATCATAATCGGCATTTAATATTTTTTTCACATCATTACGTCACAATCTACAAGGTTCTTGCTGACAAAGAAGACACTATTGTATTGTACGTGTTATATTTAATGTTCTCTGTACAAAGAGAGACTCGTTCAAATATTCAACACCTGACATCGACGTTTCTTCTTTTTTTTTTTGTAGAGTTGCTGACATACCACTGAAATATAATTGATATTCAAAAGCCGGGTATCAGATAATAACTGCCTGTTGAAACAGCGTCTTATTTGACTGTCGATTCTTTTTGAAAAAATTGTATAAAAGCCTCATTTATGATCAAGTATCCGTACTAGTCAGATTATAAGAAGCATCAAAGATGTATCGTTTTCTGACACTGCTCTGCTTGATCTGCACGGTCAATGGTGAGTAGCTTTTTTTCTATTATATTCGTATAATCACATATTAACGGTAGTCCTATGACCAGGTTTCAATAAAAGAATCTATGGTGGTCAAGATGAGCCAATTGAAAATGCACCCTACCAAGTTAGCATAATGACTGTAACCAAGCAACACATATGCGGTGGAAGTATAATATCTGAAAACTACGTGCTCACGGCTGGACATTGCGTGGGCAAAGAACGCAAATTTTACTTAATACGAGCTGGTAACTCAAATTCGTCTATAAAAGACAAATCATTAGCACATATGGTATTGAATATCACACGCCATAAGGATTTCAATCAGGACCGATGGGCTAGAAATGATAATGACATCGCTCTGTTAAAAGTTATACCTCCGTTCAAATTGGATAACAAGACGAAGAAGGCTATTCAATTGAGGGAACGCCCAGTCACGCTTGGAGATGTTGGCTTTCTTACTGGTTGGGGTAAAAGATTTTTCTTGAATAATAATTTCGCGATCAACGTTTTTTTTCGATTAACTATGCCACGTAAATGTTGAGATTATCTTATCACAACGTCTGCGCAATGTAAACGAATGATAAATGAGTAGCTAGACTCGATGCTGACGTTGAAAGCTACAATTTTCGAACCACATTGAATCATTTCTAATGACGATATTTTTAATGTAAAAGGATCTACCAAAGTGGGACAAGGTCCGGCCCCGATACTGCAAAGTTTGAAAGTCAATGTTATAAGCAACGAAAAATGCGAAGATAACTATCGTGACTATGATGGTTTGAAGAAGTACAATTTTTGCGCCGAACATCCAAGCAAAACTAGAGACTTCTGCACCGGTGACTCTGGTGGTCCTTTGGTGATCAATAACAAATTAGCTGGTATTGTCTCGTGGAGTCTTGGCTGTGCTCGATCCAATCATCCTGGTGTCTATGTTGACATTTTTAAATACCGTGATTGGATACGCGAACATATGGTATGATAATGTGAAGAATGTTTGAACTTTTCCAAACTTCGAAATGTTATTTTAATTGAATTTATGAAGTGTAATTTTTTAGAATGAATGAATTATTAAAAAAAAATGATTTATTATCTGATTGCACCTGTAAAAAGATATTACTGCTATTTAAATTTCTTCATAATGATATTCTGTTCTTTTCTATTTCTTTGATACCTTGATTTACCTTATTATTCAAAATGTGAAAACATGTGTGACGCATGAAAGAATTTTTTTTAGAACAATGCCTACTTCGGCAAATTCAGAAATCCGATCAATCCAATGCGTTAATTAAAATTCCGCAGTATTATGCAAATACACAACGACTTATATAATTATTCATAACAGGAAAACACTAATGTATTCGAAATGCAAATGTCCAAATAATGTCAATTGATGTATCGTGGTTCAACATCACATTTAAATATTCATAAAAATGATAAGTGACGAAAACTATTTCAAATCTCATTTGTTTATCAATATAAGACCAAAAAATTTATAAATTTATAGCAATAGAGTTTGTTTACTATTGATTCGTTTATTATAACTATAATTCTAAAGTTTTAAATATTCTATTCTTTTTTTTATTTTTTATTCGTACGAACAAGAAGAGCATCAATTAATTAAATCAGTGAACCCCTTAAAAATACATAGCATTAAAATTTACATTAAAAGCTTCAAAAAATGTTCCATTGGCTAAGTACTAAAAAAATCGTACTTATGAATTTTTAATTTCCGACAGAATTCGCAAAGATAAAGCACTGATTAGCCAAATTCAACTACCAATCAATGAACTATCATTGATATTGAGCAGCTTTTTAATACCGACATGAATAATGTATGCATCAGAATCATATAAATACTTCGTCAATTAGCTGTAGAAAGTAGAACCATCGCAGTAATCGCTCAAGATGTTTCGACTACTGGCTATTGTCTGCTACGTTTACGCCGCTAACGGTAAGTAAAAAAATATTTTTTCATTTTTCCAACCAAAGGAATTATCAAAACCTTTTTTTCTTATTTTGCACAATCAACAACACTTCAAACAATTACTTATAGCTGAGACTGTCGACATCGGCAACCAGCGTATAATCGGTGGCGAGACAATCTCGATCGAAGATGCCCCATACCAAGTGAGCATCATCGACAAGACTCGCGGTTCTCACACGTGCGGCGGTAGCATCATCTCCGAAGACTACGTTCTCACCGCTGGTCACTGTGCCGAATTGCCCGTCGGAGCTTTGAGAATCCGTTCAGGCTCGAGCTACTCTACTAGAGGTGGTAGCTTGCACAGAGTCATCAAAATTAGTCAACACAGAGGATTCAACATCGACTACAGTGGCGTGCCATCCAACGACATTGCACTGATGAAAGTTTCACCTCCGTTCGACCTCAACGGCAAGACAACTGACAAGGTTGAACTGTTCAAAGAGGATGATGAAGCTGAAGTTGGTGACGAAGCTTTGCTTACTGGTTGGGGTAAGTTTCCAACAATCTATTCCTACCATCATCTCAAACCATAATTCTAACTATAAAAAAATGATAATTTACAGGTCTGACCGAATACAACCGTGCAGCTCCTACACTGCAAAGCCTCAAGCTCGAAATCCTGAGCAAGAGAATATGCGCCAGTATGTACTCCAGATTGGGTGGTATCAGTAAGGGACAGATCTGCGCCAAATACCCAGGCGGTGGCAGAGACATGTGCCACGGCGACTCTGGTGGCCCATTGGTCATCGATGGCAAACAAGTTGGTGTCGTCTCGTGGAGTGGTCCTGGTTGCGCTCAACCTGGCCGTCCTGGTGTTTATACAGAAGTCGCGGCTTATCGCGACTGGATCGATGAGCACATGGATGATTAATTGTCGATTTTTATAGTTTATTTAGGATAATAAAGTTTTATTTATATTGTTAGAAGGTGTGTTATTATTATTCTTCGTGTGAATTTTGCGTTTAGTATGAGAATAAACGTTTTGGCTTATCGCGATTGGATACGTGTTATCGGCAATGATGACGCGTTTTGTAACAAAGCAAATTTACTTGTGCAAATAGAAACTCGATGATTTTTCATTCAAGTGAAATCATACGATCACTGATATTTGTTAACAAAAATCTATCAAATCAAGGAATACATTTTTCCATATCGAACAATATTAATTGCCAGACGGATGTACTTCAGTGCATTGGCAAGCATGACAATCTAAAAGTAAATCGATGTTAATCTTATATGTCTGATCAAGATTCAAAATAAAAAGTTGCGAACTAATCGAACGACAAAGCACATTCATTTTTCAATTAACCGAGAGAATGTGAACCGTTATTGGATACACAATTATTTATCTGATAATGGAGGAAGTTGATAATCGATATCGAAATGTTATATAAAATTGTAGTTGATAGAATGACATGCAACACTTGGCAAAGATGCTTCGACTGTTTGTGTTCGCTTTCTGCGCAAGCGCCATTAGGGGTAAGCAATTTACAAGAAAATAAAAGTATATACTATTTTTGTTATTTATTTAAAAAAATTTTTAGCTCTGCCCGGTCGCATAATTCACGGGGAGACGATTGACATCGAGGATGCGCCCTTTCAAGTGAGTCTCATCCGTAGCGAAAGCAAAAGACACACTTGTGGTGGTAGCATAGTTTCGCCAAACTACATCCTCACCGCAGCGCACTGCGCAGGTTTACCAGCCAGTGGATATCTCGTACGTTCGGGTTCGAGTTTCTGGAATCACGGGGGTCAATTGCACGAAGTTGTCGAGGTTATCAAACACGCGGAATATGGGTCAAACCAGTTTGGCAGTCCAGTCAATGATATTGCGTTAATGAAGGTTCAGCCAGCTTTTGAACTCGATGGGATGAAGAGGAAGAAGGTAGAACTGTTGAAGGATGCGTGGAAGGCTATACCTGGTCGTACTGCTGTTGTTAGTGGATGGGGTAATTAGTTGTTTTAACACGATTTATTATTTTCGAAGACGAATTTAATTTCGTTAACATGAAATTTTCACGGTGTTTTAGGAAAAACTGAAAATGACACGTTAGCCGATCAACTCCAGCGTCTGGCCATCCAAATAGTTTCAAAAACAAAATGCAACAAAGCTTACGAGACAAATGGGGGTCTACCCGCAAATGAAATATGCGCGGCTCATCCAACAGGACTCAAAGACATGTGTAACGGTGATTCTGGTGGTCCTTTGTTGATTGACAATCATCAGGCTGGCATTGTTTCTTGGAGTGGTCCTGGTTGCGCTTTGCCTCAGTACCCAGGTGTTTATACTGAAGTTGCGGCTTATTACCACTGGATTCAGAAAAATTCGTGGCCGCGGTAGCGGCCGAGGCAAGTATGCCGAAGGTGCTACCAACCCACTATATCTGGAGGATTTGACT
>JAWWMK010039679.1:0-12009 GCA_035047105.1 Galeopsomyia nigrocyanea
ATTTAACGATATTTGACAATTTCTAGTGAGTTTTCGGCTTTAAAGAAAAAATTCCGACGCAGTGGATGAAAAGGGATCGTGGATTTGAATTCAGCGACCAAAAATACATGAGAAATGAAGAATTTAATATGTAGATAAGGTATTTCCGGCTCTATATACGCTAAAATATACTATTTTTGACTATTTTTGGTTATTTTCAGTGGTTTTTAGGCTTTTTTAAGAAAATGAGGACCTAATGGGTGAAAATGGACAACGGATTCGGATTTAGCGAGCCAAAATACATAAGAAATGAGTAATTTCGTCGATGGTACCAAAAAAAATTTTTTTTTTGTATGCCTGTGAAGTATCCCATTCCTCTGGTATGCGTTCTGCTTTCCAAATTGCGCGTATCAATTTATAATTTATTTTGTAAGACACGGGCCCCTGTTTTTTTAATAACTCAGACGGCAAGTCGTCGATACCTGCAGTTTTATTATTTCTCAGTTTCTTAATGGCTGATTCTATTTCTCTATCGCTGGGTTCATCAATTTGGAAATCGCAAGTATGGATTTCGCCGGGATTACCTTCAACGAAGATTTCGCGTACGTTCAGTAACTTGTCAAAATAGTTTTTTCATAGCGTTAGACATTCAGTTGCATCCGCTACAAAATTGCCATTTTCATCCTTCATTATTTCCGTTCTACTTTGAAAATCTTTTCTTATAGAATTAATTCCCCGGTACATCTCACGAGAATTATTTTGTTTTCTATGTGCTTCTATATCTAATATTTTATTCTTTTCCCACTCCCTCTTTTTATGTCTGTAGAGTCTACTTGTACTTTTCTTAACCTCGCGATACTCCCTTTATATTTCAGCGTTGTCGTTTTGTAAATTAATTAATTTGGCTTTCGTTCGTTTTTCAAACCAAAGTTCGCATTCATTGTCGAACCATGGTTTACTTTTAGTCGGTTTCTTAATATCTATAGTAAGTTTCGCAGCCGTTTTTATAGTATCTTGTATATTGCCCCATAGGATTTTCGGATCCTCCTCATCATTATCACTACCATTGTTATTATCTCTTTGATCTTGGAGGGCTTCGAACCTGTTAGAAATCTCTATTTGATACTTTAATGCCTCCGATAATGTTTTCAATTTATCTATATTGAATCGGACCGCTGAGCCTGAGCAATTAGATTTCTTGCTTAGAGCTAATTTGAATCTTAGTTTTACTATTACGAGAAAATGATCCGAATTTAGATCCGCTCCCCTGTATGATCTTACATCGAGAATGTTTGTATGACGTCGTTTATCTATTAATACATAGTCTATTTGATTATGCATGGCACCATCTGGGGATGTCCAGGTGACCTTGTGGATATTCTTATGTTTCAAATATGTGCTTTTGATAACTAGGTTCTTTGATGCTGCAAAATTGATAACTCTGGTTCCTTTATCATTACTGACGTCATGAAAACTATCTGTTCCTATCGTCGGCCTATAGATTGTTTCTTTGCCAATCTTCGCGTTGAAATCTCCTAATATTATTTTTGTACTATACGCAGGAAACTTATCAAAGATTGGCTCAATCGTTTCATAAAAAAGTTCCTTAGTATCTTCATCCTCATCCTCGGTAGGGCAATGGACGTTAATTATTACCTGCTTGTAGAAATTACTTTTAAGCACAATACATGACAACCGGTCATTAATAAATTGCACATCGGTAACCGCATGTAAAATTAATTTGTTAATAAGAAAGCTAGTCTCTAGCGAGTGTCCCTTAGCGCCCTTATGCGAAATCGTATAATTGTCCTTCGAAAAAATACCCTCATTTGGCCAGCGAATTTCCTGAAGTGCGATTAAATCGATATCATATACCTTTCCTATCTTAATAAGTTCATTGCATCTTCCGATATTCAAACTAAGAACATTCCAAGTGCCCACCCTCAGGTTTTTACGGTTGATTGTTTGTTTTTATTTTCAATTTTTGTTAACTACCTCTATAACCGCCCTGTGTCCTTTCCCATTTACTGTGGCCAGCTTAATGTGGATTGGGATTTTTCGTAGGTCGCGTTGCAGTGTCATATCGCAACTCGTTAATTTAACTTGCAGGGACATTCTTAATTTTAATGTTTCTAAAACGGTGTCGCAACGGGTAAGATTTTCGAACAAAAAGAATGGATGCCGTTCGAAGTCTGGGTCGGGGGAACGCAGGCCACAGTGGGAGGTGTTGAGGGGCACTCAAGCTTCTGTACCGCCGATTGTGGTCGTCTAGTCCCCCGATCCACACAGCCGATAGAATCTCCGCTGCTTGTGGCATGTAACCCTGATGCACCAGCCAAGTGATCTAACGGTGCAGGGCTGCAGTAGCATGATGACGACCCCTGCGCGCCTGCTTTCCCACCTTGGCCAGCCGTCGAACCTTGGGCCTCCGATTCCGTAGAATGATAACTTTTTTCCCTATTTGTTTTACCTTTCATATTTATTTTTTTGGGCTATTTTTCCAGAATTGCGCCCAACTCTTCTGGAGGTTTCAGGTTTGATTCCCGGTAGTATATGTAGGCAAGTACACGCTAAGCCTCAGTTTGGTAAGTTCCACCTACTGCGTCAACGAAGTACGGAGGAGCTTTCCAAAAAAGTGGCTGCCGTGTACCGAATTTTTTTACAGATGTAGGCTTGCCTAACCCACGACTTTCCTATCGGCTGTCCGCGACGCAGTTAACCTCAGGGGTGTTTAACCTCAGGGGCCATTTCTCTACCCGCAACCTGAATATGCGCTACGTAGTGGTGATAGGAACCCACTGAGTAGTTTATCAACCTAATATATATTTATTTTAACAATAACTTAAAATTAGTGTAAAACTTAACAGCAAATTTTAACTTTTCAACAATAACGGAAAATCATAAAACTTAATGTAACGTGAAATAATTCGAAATAACAAAGTTCAAATCTTAATAAATAACAGTAAACAGAAATTTAACGAATTTTTGTAAAACAACAAAATAAAATTTCTTACACTTATTTTAAAACTCAACTGCCGAGCCACCTAGGGCAAGGTAGGTCGTGATCGCTCAGCAGGCCTATCAATCACGAGAGAAATTGGGCGAGTCGTGCAGGGGTGGAAAGCGAAGTTCACCGGCAGCAATGAGCAAAGCGTGGATCTGTTTATCTAAAAGCTAGAGGCACAGCGAGTGCCGGCAGAGCTCTCGGAGGAAGAGATGTTGCTGGGGCTACCCGACGTATTAACACGAGTAGCCCATACCTGGTACCTGAATAATTGCAAGGACTGGATAGGCTATCAAGATTTCCTGCAGGACGGAAAAGAATGGTTCGGTACAAGCATTCAGCAATAATAAAGGTTGAAGAGGGAAGCCCAGGCGATGTATCAAGGCGAGCAGGAGCCGGTGAAGGTTTAACTGACAAAGCTTCAAGCAATGGTAAACAGAATACAGCCGCCCATGCCACCAGCCGAAATACTCGAATTAATGTACTCAAAATTGCAGCCCGAGATCAAGGCTCACGTCAAGAGTGGTATCAGTTCGAGAGCTTTGCAGATTAGCCACCGAGGCACAAAATGATATTGTGTAAGGAAGCCAGAAGAGAGTGACGTTGGAGCCTACAGTCTCTCAGTTCCCAGAGTGGGCCTATCAACCCTTGACCTCGGGACTCCAACCAATATTCGAAAGCCCAAGATCGCAGCCATGTCAGCGGAGGCCGAGGATGATGACAGCGCGTCGATGTCAAGGGAAATTGCGGCTTTGATGGAAAAGCACCCCCCTCGACAATGATATAGCGGCTGGAGAATTTTTAGAACACTCGTCGAGCGCTCATTGGCCCGCACTCGTTCCTTCTGTCTACTTTCTCTATTTATTATTCTCACTTACATACTATGATCGGTGCGCGAAAAACAACTGATAGGAAACTGTCACTTAACACAATGACAAGGCACTCCAACTACGCAGTTGCTCCGTATCTCTTTCTCTCGACGACGCTTTTCTTTTTACTTGTGCGGCTATTTCTGCACGAGCAGAAGCCACGCTGAAGAAGGCGAAGCCAGAAACTGAACAAGGTGAGTGTATTTGTTGTACATGGGGGAATGATAAACGAGTCTCCGAGAGTTGAGTCGTCGGCAGATAGTTTGAGAAGTTTCAGTTCCACATATCTTATTTGCGACGCTATATACAAAGTTCTCGAATATTGATTGCACAGTAGAATAAAAAGAATTTATCACTTATAAGTTGGCACAAAAACATTGATTCCAGTCACCCAAAGAATTTCTAATTTGTCAGTGAAAAAATTGAATAGACGGTTCATAGATTCGTGTGACAAAGCAAAGTATATATTGATTTTATGATCAGGAATTCATGTAAAAATAAGAGAAGTCAAGTACAAATCGGTACATTTCTAGAGTTTATCTGATCGCATTTTTATATGTTAATTTTTTGAGTTATGATAAAAGTGCCATAAGTTGGTTGGATTCTGTTTGATCTGTAAAAAGGTATCTGATTTTCTTGTACATGCCTGATTTTGAATAAGATTTAGAACAAAATCATTGAACTGTCACAGTCACTTGCAAGAATAGGATATTATATTGAAAAAATCATATCTGTCTCTTCTGTATTTTGGGTCACACGGCTTTGCATTTTCATATTCTAGTCAAAATTAACGGTGCAAGGTTTTAAGAAAAAAGTTGAGATAGGTTTCAATGAACCTGATTATCCTAAAATATCATTTACCACAAGCTGGGTATCGCACTGACTTGTAGAGTAAATCAGATCTTTCAGCTATAGAGAAGAAATATCATTCTTCATAGTCAGATAGGAAGGAGTATCGAGTCTTGTTTTCTATACGCCATAAGAAAAAAAAAAAGAAAAATTAAGACTAAATTGAAAGTAACAGAAATTCCATATTCTGGAAGTAAGAATCTAAAACTTTTTGTTAACTAGCTATGAGTGGGTAAATTCTATCTAGAAATCATTGACTCTATGAAAATTACTGAGAAATTGCCTGTGGTTCTTTGAGAATGAACGCATGAAAGAGTTTTCCAATGGTTTAAGCTTCTTGTGGTAGCTGAGATATTGCTATAGATACGTAAAAGTTGAATGATGGCTTTGGTGTAGATTGAGATCTTCCCGGTTAAAATATATAGCTGGCTAAGTAGGAAATTTTGTTCGTACAGTGTCTTATAATATGCGTTTATTATTTTATTTCAGTTTTCCTCGTAGAGAGATCCTCTTGAGCAGTGTGTATGTGTGTGCATGTTCTTTTTTATCCGAAGAGGTGGAGAATGCATTTTACGAACTCAGAAGCCATGCGGAACTCCCCGTATATGGGGCTCGCGAAGTTGTTAGCATAACTTGTCTGATCGATTGGACGAACCGGATCCTGCTTGACTCATAGCGGAACAACTACTTACTAAACTCCAGCCTCGTCTCTTCTGAGATCCTCCCCCTACGCGGAACTGCCGCTAAGTATTACTTTACGGGGGGGGGGGGCATTAGCTGATTTGCTCTTCCTTCGTCTTTTTCTTCTCTACGTCCCCCAATCGTTGTTGTTGATTGGAGGTTCAAAATGAGTTGGTCTCTTCTTTTTCCTTTTCTTTTTCTTCAAAGTCTTCGTCTTCTTCTTAATGCAACGTCTGGTCGTCTTCTTCTATTTTCTTACTTTCAATCACTGGAGAATTCATCACATCTACTTCTCTTGGAAAGGGTACACATGCGTGCGGTCACCTTGTGATCCTATGGATAGTCTCAACCCCAGAGCCTACGTTCCTCTGCATCGGATGAGGGAGATTAATCTCAACCCAACCACCTACATTCCTCTGCATCAGTGTAGGAAGCTTGCTACTTCATAACCTGGCGCCCCGCACTTCTGTATCGCTGTTCCTTCCTCTTCTTTTCTTCCTTTCACAGCTTTTCGACGACTTCTCTGGCAAAGTCCGTTGTGTCATCCCATGTCATTTCTGATGCAAGCATTTGTTGTACCAAATTTTCTGGCGTGATCGCCATGTCAGTCACGCTTTCGAGCTTCCGTCATTTTAGGTCAAATCTCGGGCATGTAAAGAACACGTGCATCGCGTTCTCCTCTATTTCATGGCATGTTGGAAATTCTGGTGAGTTCTCATGCTTATACTTGTGTAAGTATTTCCGGAAACCTCCATGTCCCGTGAGCAGCTGTGTCAACTAGTAGCTGATATCTCCATGTTGGCGGCTGATCCATTCCGCTATCTGTGGGATTAGCTGGTGGGCCCTTTTCAGAACTTACCCATTGTGCTACTACCAGCTCTGTAGGCTTTTCTGCCTTTCTCTTTCTCTGTAGTCATCAGCATCCACCTGCCTATGGTTTCTGTGCTGGTACAGTCTCTTGTGTTCCTCGGCTAGAATCTCAATTGGCAGTAATCCTGATATTACGTGTGCGGGGTCTCTGGAAACTATCCGAAACGTATTAGCAACTCTTATTGCTATTTGCCGGCCTACTGGATATATCCTTCTTTGGTACTCCTGCAGCTCTAGCGTACTTTCCCAGATGGCAATGCCATAGGTCAGTCTTGATGTAACTACTGACGCTAGAAGGGCTCATCTTCTCGGTTCAGGCTCGCCTAGATTTGGCATGAGGCAAGATAATGCTCATCCAACTGCTGATGCCTTAGTGCTAGCATGCTCGACTTGATCCTCGAATTTTAGGCGCGCATCAATCATTACCCCTTTGACTCAATTTCATGCCCGCCGACTTGTGGTTTGATCGATTCGCGTGTCTTTCTACTGGTTATAAGCGTAACTTCTGTCGTATACTTAGCCATCTTGAGTCCTGATTCGTCCATCCAGCCAGGATACTTGCTGAATGTCACGTTGGATAGATTTTCGATGCCCTTAAGATATTTGCCTACAAGTACGAGCGTGACATGATCTGCAAATGCGATGAGCGTTACCATTCTTGGGATCCTCAATTTGAGTAAGCCGTTGACATGATGATCCATAAAAGCGGTCCTAGTATCGATCCTTGTGGCACTCCTCCAGTGACTCTATATTTCTTGGGTCCGACGTCTGTGTCACAATGGATTTTTTCGCTGAAGTAGCTAGCTACTAACTTTCACAGGTACTTAGGTGTACCTATATGGTCAATGGCTTCCATAATTCGATCCCACCTCGCAGACTTGAACGTGTTCTCCATGTCCAGCGTCACTACTGCGCAGTATTGCTTCTCACCGTTTTTCCATCTATCCCCTGAAATCACATCCTTCGCGGTGTTGACTGCTAGGTTAATGGCATCGACCGTTGATCTTACTTTGTGGAATCCGAACTATTCATCTCCCAGGTGTTTTTCAACTATCACCTCGATTCTCGTGTACATGATCCGTTTGAGGATCTTGCCTGCCGAGTCAAGCATGCAGAGAGGACGATATGCTGATGGTTTGTCCGGTGGCTTTTTCCCTTTTAGGAGGAGAACAAGCTTCTACAACTTCCATTTGGCTGGAAAGTAACCTTCTTGTAAGCACCTGTTGTACATTGGAGAAACATTTCCGGTGCTATCTTTATTGCCTTTTTCAGTGCTGTATGTGTATGCAAGAATGAATGTGCAGACGCGGCGAATAATATTGTACATCGGAGTGCATGCGCTCGCGGCTCAACGAAGAGTCACCAGTTGTATTGTAGCCACCGAATAAAGAACACCTTACAATACTATCACTCTGTCTTCAACTCATTGCCCCATACTCACGTGCCACACCTACATACATAGCAATTGGCGACGAGGACCTGTTCATCAGTTCGAGTCCAGGAGGATACAGTACACACACACAGCCATCGACGAGATAGGTATCAAGGCAACGTCGCCACCGAGAGACATAGGAAACTTTCATATTGGTTCTCCACACAAATATGGACGATAGAACAATAGCATGGGTGCACAATACAAGTAAATCAGAATTGATCATTTTTTTGTGTCAATATCCTTTTGAAAGTATTTTGAATTATTGCACCGCCGAATACTTGAAAAAGTTAGCAAAGAAGTGTACAAAAACAAAAGGGGACGATCTATCGAACAAGCAAGGTTTGGTGAATTTTCTTCTCAAATTCGAGAGACTAGACATCCTACAAGACATAGACATTGACGGTTTGAGACAACTCGCTAAAATTTATATTAATCAAAGAATTGAAGCTGAAAAAGCACAGGCATCAGCACATACCAACAGCGTTGGGCAAGCGATGAGTTCAGCCAGCGCAACGACATCAACGTATACCGACGAGGTTAAGCAGTCGGAAAAGTTCAACAGTGCAAACAACGAGCAGGTCAACGACAGTGCGGAGTCAGCAAATCGCATCGCAACTTTCGTCACGTTAACTTCAAGCAAAAACGAAGAGGCCAACAGCACGGACACGAACACGGACACGAACACGGACACGGACACCAGTATGGATTCCGAAGACAGCATGTCGTCAGACCACAAAATCTTCTTCAGGCTAGGAAGCGATGACTGGGAGTCATTCATTGACAAACTGGAGCTGCACTTTATTGTAAAAAAAATTGAAGATGCAGGGATGAAACGTGCAATGTTACTAATTCATTGCGATGATGACTCGTAGAAGCTATTTAGTAGCTTGTGCACACCAGCGAAACCTGCAACGAAAGAATACGACGACCTTGTTAAAATGATGAACGAGCATATTCGATGAACTCCGTCGGAGGTGATGGAACGGTGCAAGTTCAACCGCGCCAAGCAGGTAACAAACGAATCCGTAGCAGAGTTCGCAACCCGACTACAGCAACTCTCTTTGCATTGCAATTTTGCAACAAGTCTGGAGAACGCTCTTCGAGACCAATTTGTTTGCGGAATTCAAGATGAGTCAACATGAGTGGAATTTTTTAAGCTCACTAGTTTGACTTTTGACACAGCTTACAAGGAAGCTATCGCCAGGGAAAGCGCAATAAAAGACGCAGCTGGCGCAAGTAAGTCTCTTCAGTATACGAGTCACAAAAATGATAATTTCGCCACACAACATCAGAGGAACTACAAGCAGCAACGCCTACAACAACCTAACAACACAGGGGGCAAGAGCAAAGGGACACACCAAGGACCAAGTCGGCCAACAATTTGCTACTGCTGTGGAGCGGAAGGTCATGGAACAAATTCGTGCAGATTTCGCCATTTGATATGCAATTTCTGCAAAATAAAAGGACACATGGAATGTGCTTGCATAAGGAAGAAGAAAAGGACCAATTCATCTCGGACCAATCAATTCCTAGAGGAGGACTGTAGCAGCGAGGAAGACTTGAGCGTCGAGACGAATTTGGAGCAAAACAACTTTATTGAATTTTTCAATATCAATCGTGCAGGACGTAAAGACGACCGGATTGTCGACGCAGGAGCAAAACCGATGTTCATCGAGGTCACGATCAACAACAAAATGGTATCTATGGAAATCGACACGGGAATATATTTTATGGTAATGTCAGAAAAGTTTGTAAACGATGCGTTCGAGAATTTGCAGATTAGCTTTACGCCCACTCGCTTAGTGGGATATGAGAATAATAAAATGGAACCGCAGGGGCAACTAAAAAATTTAGAAGTTGAAATCGATGGAAAAACTAGGTCTCTTAACTGTCTAATCTTGAAAGGCGACAAAGCGCCACTGATCGGGCACAATGGCTTGCAGCATTCGGGCTGTGGCCATTGAAAATTTCAAGCAATAAAGCCGGATATTCTAAGAAAAGTACAAATACCGTGTACAAATTAATCGTTAACGATACAAAAAAGAAATTAATGGGCGAATTTCATACGCTTTTGGACGATACGCCGGGAGTTTGCAATAAGAGAAAGATTAAATTACATTTGAAACCGAATACGAAACCAGTCGTTTTCGCAGCAAGGCACGTGTCGTACGCGTTAAAGCCCAAGGTCGAAGAGGAATTGCAGCGTCTGTTAAAAATGGGTCATTTAGAAAAAGTAAATACGAGTGAATGGGCAACCCCTACTACTGTTCCGGTACATAAAAGTAATGGAAAAATCCGAATTTGCGGAGATTTTAAGATAACGTTAAATCCCAATCTTCAAGTATCTAAGTACTTATTCCCGAAAATCGATGATATTTTCGAAGTTCCACAACTCGGGTTGACATTCTCAGAACTTGACCTAGTGCACGCATATATGCAAATTCCAGTGGCTGAGGAATCACGCGATCTACTAACAATTACGACGCACATCGAACTTTTCCGTTACACAAAATTGACCGAAGGTACGGCATGCGCGCCGGCCGAGTTCCAACAAATAATGAACGAATGCTTGCAAGGCATTCCGAACACTATCGCATACTTAGATAACATATATGTCACGGGTAAAACAAACGAAAAACATTTGGAAAATCTACGAGCAGTATGCAAAAGGCTGAATGACGCCGGGCTGCGATTGAACATAGATAAATGCGAGTTTATGAAAGAAAAAATAGAGGTGTTGGGGTTCGTAATCAATAAACACGGCTTGCATAAGGCGAAATCGAAAGTAAAAGCAGTGTACGAAGCCCCACGACCGGAAAACAGCCAACAGCTGGCCTCATTTCTTGGTCTTATTAATTTTTACGCGAGATTTTTTACAAAATAGAGCAGAAAAATTGAAACCACTTTTTGCATGTACAAAGAACAAAGATTTCACGTGGACCAAAGAATGCGAGGAAGCTTTTTGCTAGATAAAAAACGAATTAATCCTACCGAAAGTGCTCGCGCACTACGATCCAAATATTAAATTAATTTTAGCATGCGATGCTTCGCATTACGGCTTGTCAGCAATTTTGTCACATAGATATGAAGACGACTCGGAGCGTCCCATAGCCTATGCATCAAAACGCATTCCTGATAAAGAACTAAACCTAGCAATTAACGACAAAGAAGCGGGTGCTATAATCTTCGGATTTATGAAGTTTTACGATTTCGTGTACGGACAGAAAATAATTTTACGCACAGATCATAAGCTGCTAGAGACAATATTTGGACCGAAACGGGGGATCCCGCTGACAGCCGCGAGCAGGCTCCAACGCTGGGTCTATTTCCTGTCGGGTTTCGATTACGAAATAGAATGGGTAAAATCATCGGAAAACGCAAACTGCGATGCACTGTCCCGGTTACCTATTGAAGACGAAACTGACACGTTCGGATCAGATTTCACACCGGTACATTATATTTCAGACAGTAAGAACGCGATTGACTGGCATACAATTTTAAAAGAAACAAAACGCGATAAAGTTTTGTCTAAGATAATCAAGTTTTGCATTTTTGATTGGCCGAAAAATAGTAAAGAACTAAACGAAGAAGAAAGGAAATACTTTACAAAAAAAGACGAGATTGCGATAGAAGAGGGATTTTTATTTTGGGGAATAAGAATTATAGTGCCAAAAAGCCTAAGAGGCGGGTTGTTAGACGATTTTCATTCATCTCATCTAGGGATTGTAAAAATTAAAGCATTGACACGTTCGTGCGCACGGTGGCCGGGGTTAGACAACGATATAGAAAACATAGTAAAGTCATGTAAAATTTGCGTCGAAAATTTAAAAACGCCAGTCCATATAATCCCGACACCTTGGCCGTGGCTCGAAAAACCGTGGTAAAAAATACACGCAGATTTTCTAGGGCCGTTCTATGGAGACATGTATCTCATCGTAATCGATACCTACTCAAAATGGCCAGAAGTAGTAAATTTCCAGCAGAATACAAAAGCGAGTAAATTGATAGAGGCATTTCAGGAATTATTTGTCAGACACGGCTTACCCGACCTCGTCATCGCTGATAACGGTCGTAACTTTGCGAGTGCGGATTTTAATAATTGTTTGAAAAGCAGCAAAGTGAAACACAGCTTTTTTCCTCCATATCACCCCGCGACAAACTGCGCAGCAGAAAACTTCGTCGGTACATTTAAAGACAAGGTAAAAAAATCGTTCAGGGGGGGGGGGGGGGGGCGAGTGTCCGTAACGCCATTCGAAAGTTCTTATTTGATTACCGCAGTACACCTCATTGTACAACAACAAAAACTCCCACGAAACTGATGT
>JAWWMK010039690.1:0-12007 GCA_035047105.1 Galeopsomyia nigrocyanea
TGTGTGTGTGTGTGTGTGTGTGTGTGTGTGTGTGTGTGTGTGTGTGTGTGTGTGTGTGTGTGTGTGTGTGTATGTGTACATTCGCGCGCGACCTGTTTTTCCGTCTCTCGGAGATTCTAGGCCAATAAACGGAGCAGCGAGCGAGGGAGTGAGAGAGAATCGATTAGCATATGCCTCGATTGCATTAATGATTTCTCTCTCTCTCTCTCTCTCTCTCTACTTCGAATCATTTGATTGAAGAAAAAGGAAAGAATCTGCGCGAAGAAAGAAAACCCCTTTTTGTCTATTTTCTCTCTAGGAAGCCATAAAGGCTGTCTCGTATGCGTGACGCTCAAATAGATAGAGCGCGAGCAAAGTGTAAAAGGAGAGTGGAAAGACCTCTCCCGAAGCCCTATACAACGATGGTATGCGGGGCCGACGATATATATCGGCCTTATGTTCATTGGGGGGGATCACTTCGTTCTTTCTTTTTTTCCTTTTCTATCGACGACTTGCTGCGATGTATATCGCTTGTGGATTGCCTGGTAATTGGATTTCATGGAGACTGTTGACGGCTCACCTCCGCTTATGGTGGTGTTGTATTGTGTCTTTATATAGTTCGATGTGAAATGTTGTCATATGAGCGAGATTTTTTTTTTCTTTTTTTGGAGTACGAAAATTTGGTCGTGTATATGCAAAGCGACGCGACTTATATACTCGCGCCACGGCAATTTTCTTGTTTACCAACTTTCTCGTTCTTTTTTTTTTTTTTTGTTGCCTTTTCGCCGCACTAATTTTAATAAAAGTGTTTCATTTGAATAGAAATTGCTCAATTTTCGAGCACAGAAAGAAATGTTTGTAACTCCACCGGTAGTTTTTATTCTAGTCCTACCTCGTTAATTTTTATTCGAAAACGTTCTTAAAAAAACATTTAAATTCGATAACCTCGAAAAAAAAAGTTTGATAAAAGGCGAAATATTTCAATTCATATCTCACAATTATAAATTCGCGGGGCGGGAAGCACAAAAAAAGAACTGTCCTTCGCTCTGCGCGTGCATACGAAAAAAGAAAGCCTCGCATATACACACACATAGTTCAACCCCTGCGGGAAAAGAAGGAAGAGAAAAAAAAATATATAATCCATCGCTTGGCGTTTCAATGTCAGGCGGGAAAAAGGGGTGCGGAGGAGAGAGAGAGAGAGAGAGAGGAATTTTTTTTCTTCCACCCTTCTTCGGACATTTATCTGATTTGAATGTTATTAGAAGCCAGGCAGGCAAAGTCGCGCGAGTAGAATTTAGCCGCTGGAGTCACGCGAGCTTTTCTGAAAATTGCATCTGAGAGAGGCATCGCCCACACATTTATACACACTCTTTTTTTTTTATTCACGTGCACACTATGTATATATAAGGATATATAATTGCAAGGTGACGTTTTCTATGCAAATGCTATACGGCGATCGAAGCTTTAAACCCTTACGACCTCAAAATAAAAAAAAAAGTGAAAAAAAACTCATTCGCACGACAGATGAAATATCGTTGTGTGCGTATATATATGCACACACACGTACGTGTGTGAATGAGGGTAAAAACTAAAAGGCCATTTCACTCGCAAGAAACACACAAAAGTACAGCCGCGCCCGAAATAGATTGACTTTAACTCACGCTCGCAGCTTTGACGCATTCTCTGACGCGTTCTCGCAGACTTTATCTGTGTTTGATATATTCGCTGCGAGCTTTACGATTGTTTCGTTGGGAAAAATTTTCGTTTCACGCGCTTCTAAAAAAAAAAAATGGCCAAGTTGTGCAAGATTTTTTTTTTTGCTTTCTTGACGTAAAAGAGCGCGAGCTTGCAATCGTTAAGTGGTCTTTTATTAACTCGCTCGCCGCGCCTTCATAATCCATGAAAAGCTCAGCCACACACACACACACACATACATAGCAGCAGCTTTACACCTAATTCTTCCACAGCTTGCGATGCTATATGTACACGTGAGAAGCACATATATACATAGCGAGACATTCGTCAAAATTGCCAGGTCACGTTATATTGCTGTTTTTTTTTGCGCTTTACGCGAAACTTTTTTTTTTGTTTCAGGGTGGGAAAATGAATTCTCGTTTTTTTTTTTAGGATTTGAAGTTATAATTAGCAGCGCGCGAAGGAAAGAAAAATTAAAACTTTGCTCGACAAATTGACTTTGACAGCAATTATTTTTCATCAAGCTGGCAATAAATTATTTCTTTCGAGCTGTGCCATTCTAGCCGTCATATACTTACACGAAAGATAAACACGCTAAATCACGAAACTTTTTTTTTCAACAACGGAAAGTTAAAAGTACGAATGACAACGAGTTAAACACTTTAATCGCGTCACACACTCGCAACTTTCTTTTTTTTTTTAATCTCTTAACTTTGAAATAAAGTTTCGCTGTGTACACACATCAACGTACACACGGACTTTTTAATTCCGAGTCGAATTGAATCGTCAACTTAGCATACTCGCTAACACCTAACGGCGACGAAAAAAAAAAAACTAGAGCGTCTAATCGAATTCCAAACTGCGTCTAAACGAAATCGATTCGATCGGTATACGCAACACACGCACAGAAATCGCCGAAGCTCTTTTAATTGAACTCGCGCTACGCGCGAAAGTTCGTACGTCCCCTTCTGCATAATGCAGTGAACGATTTTCTATCTCACGCATCTATTAGATAATTAATTAAGCATGACAAACCCCCCTTCGCGCGTCCTTCAGACTTATCGTCGCCGTTTGCATATTTCGTATTGAAAAAAAAGACAACAACAAATTAGACGTTCGAGAGTCTGACGAGATAGAAAAAAAACAAGAACGAAGCTAAGGACATTGTATTTTATTGATCTCGTATCGTTATGAAATAATCAACGCGTTGAGGATACTTATAGACACACAAACTCGAACTTGACGTGCAAGCACGTTAATTAAACTCATTTGCGGTTTGTTTCTCTCTCTTTTTTTTTCTTTCGCGATGAAAAAAAAAATACTTTTATTTTAAAATTCTCGACCTCTCAACTCAATTGTTTTCGCGCGCGGACGAAAATTATCTCGATACTTCGAAAGCTTTCTAGGTCAGAGCCGCTTATCCCACGGTTGAATGGACTATACATGCATAATTGATAACCGCGCGGATAGAACAGATTTTCCATAGCATCCTTAATCCCCTCGGCAAGAGAAGAGACTGAGAAAGATCTAATTCACTTGGAGAGAGAGAGAGAGAGTTTCGCGCGCTGAAAGTTATAAACACGAAAACTGGTTGAAGAGGAGAGAAGAGGAATGTAAAATATTAAACTGGGCGAAAGTTATTGTTCTCTCGCTGCCGCCGTAACTTTCGTTCGCATAAATCCGGCGAAAAGCGCAAAAGACCGACAATACGAGAGATTCTCTATGTAGCGATTGTTAAAAACAATTTATCGAAAACTTTATTATCTCTCTCTCTCTCATCGATGATAAACATTGCTTATAATGTCGTCGCTTTAAACTTTTTAAATCGAAAGAGCTATACTGCTAATGGAATTCTGATATAAAATTCGATTTCTTTACTTCGAATTTTTCTATTTTTTTTTTTAAGATTCGACGGAGTGATTTATCGCTCAGCGTCTCTGAATTTTAATTAATGAAAAACTTGGACGCGGAAGTATACGAGTACAGCGACCTGAATAATAAAGGAACAATTCACGACAGGGGTGGATCAATCTTTTCCTTAATCTATTTCTCAAATCCCTTTCGCAAGCAATAATATCTTTGCAAAAAGAAGAACATCCCAACTTAAAATTTATACTTTGCAAAGGGCATAAACAATAGCTTTACTCTTTAAAGTAAGTGCTTTCAATAGAATTTTCCTTCTGAAAAAAAGAAAACAAAACGTAATGAAAGCTCCGGACCCATAAAAAAAAGCTCGAGTTTGTGTATAATTGGAAAAACATCTATAGGAGCTTTATGCAGATATCAGTTCAATTCCTACGAAAAAAAACTACAAAAAAAAAAGCCACGCGTATACAGGAATCCGAGGAATTTCTCATTCAAATTTTTCTCGCTCCAACTATGCACAAATTGGAAGTCCAATCAAGACATCCTCCAGCGCGCGTCGCTATGTGTATAGTATAAACGAAGCCAACGACGACTCATCAATTTCGCACGCACACTCATCCGCCTGAGCGAGCAAACAACTATAAGAAAGAAAGAAAAAGTCCATTGCGGGTTCGAACTGCCATAGCGACGAAGTAAAAGAGAAAATAAAGGCAGCAGCAGCCTCCCATGTACATATATATATAGCAGCAGAACTCGCGCACGTGCCAAAGCGCAAAAACCTCCCTCGCTATGACGTCATAGGCAATTCTCTATCTCTCGAGCGAGAGATTGTAATATATAAGGGAACGAAGAGAAGGAAAAAAAAAAGAAGAGAGAAAGAAAGACGTGTCGGGGTAGATGCGTGTCTATATGCAGAATCCTCCTCCGTATATACATATATATATGTGTGTATGTGTGTGTAGGATTAGCGCTCGTTAGGTGGCTATCGAAAAGGGGGTGACCTAGTGACGTAACAATTCAACGGCGGCGGCAGTGGTAACCTCCCACTAGCCTCTCGCACACAACTGTGGCGCCAGCGCGGAGTCGAGTCGAGCCGAGCGGCAGATCGATTCTCTCTCTCTCTCTCTCACTCTCGCACCGGGGGTAGCTCGCGCGCTTGCGTTCACCAGCAGCAGCAGCAGCAAGCAAGCAGCAGCTTCAAAGTACGGATATATATGTATATACATATAAGAGTGAGGTAGAATCGTCGGCGCCATCTTGGCAAAATATCCCTCCCCTTCCGGCGCGCTTCGCGCGCGCACAAACCCGCTCCACCCTTTACTGCTCTGGCTCTTCTAACCTTGAACGATCGGCCGCCGCCGCCGCCGCCACTGAGCGAGAGCGCGCGCGCGCGCGTTCGCCCCGAGAGCGCGAGCACACCAACGTCAGAGCATCGATTTGTGTATCGAGCGGTAGGATCGTTGACTCAACCAATTTCCCCAGCTCTTTCTTTTTTTTTTACCTTCCACCCTTTTACTTCACTTTTTTTCTTCTATACCTTTGATTCTTATCACACGGCGATATATGTTAATCAAGTTCAAGGTGCGCGGATATCATGTGTGTAATATAGGTACACGCGCAGGCAGAAACAGACAGAATTTTCAAGAGACCAGTAGTCGAAGAGAGAGAGAGCCAGCATGAGAGAGTGAGAGAGAGAGAGAGAGGGAGAAATAATCGATGCGAGCCGCTAGCTCGCGCGCGCGGCAACCTCGATACGCGATATCGCCACTACGGAAAATAGGAGCGTCTTGAAAGCCTCCTCCTCCACCACCACCACCACCTCCTCGCCATCGTCATCGTTCAGCGTGCTTCTGTTCTGCTCTGAATGCTTTTTCGAGGATTTATTGCGCTAATCTCGTCGTCTTTCACACACACACACAGCACAAGCCGAGCGCTGTTTCGCGAAAAATCTTTTCACGTACAGCAAAGATGAAAAACACGAGAGAGCTTGCAGGTCGTCGAAAGGAAGCAGGAAAATAAAAAAGCGAAAATTCAGCAAAAGGGCTAAACGCCCGTGGCAATTATCCCATCTGTGCGAAAGAGCTTGCGAAAAAAAGCTAGCTTTAGATGAATGTATGAGTGTTGCGCGTGCGTAGTGTAGTCGCACAGGGAAGGGAGTAGCAGGCAGGCAAGCAGCAGCAGCAGAAAGAGAGAGAGAGAGAGAGAGCTCGGCTGGCTGGTGCTCGAACGGGAGGGAGAGTCGAGGCTGAGCCGTCGCCGAGTGAGGAGGCGAGTACTGTACCCGAAAGAGAGAGAGAGAGAGAGAGAGTGTCTCTCTCTCTACTCGCTCGACACACACGCGAGCGTGCGCGCGCGCGCCCGCGAGCGCCTCTCTCCTTGTGCGGCGTTGTCGCGAGTGCCGTGTTTATCCACCGACAGATCGCCCTTCGCTAGTGTGTTGTTTATTGCAAAAAGAAAGAGAAAATCTGTGCCGTCGTTAATCTTGGCTTTTTTTTTCCTTTTCTTTCGAGTTGTCTTTTCTTCTTTTTTTTCTTTTTTTTCGGAGCAAGAAAAACGTGTGCTTCAAGTGCCTCCGCTTCTTCAGTCCGTGTGTCTGTGTGGGGGAGAGAGATAGAGAGAGAGAAAGAGAGTAAGAGAGCTTGCGAGAAAGAGAGAGAAAGATAGAACAGTGCTGCCGCCCCCCGTTTATTTTTAGCGGGCAGAGCGAGCTCGTCGCCGTCGTCTCTCGCTCTCGCACTCACACGTATATATACCTACCTACCCGCAGACACAGAGTAAAAGAGAGAGACAGAGTTAGAGAGATAAAGAGGGAGTTAGAGAGAGAGAAAAAGAGAGAGAAAGAGAGAGAGAGAGAGAGAGAGGCCGAGATATGCAGGAGTCGCTGGCGGCGGCTAGCCGCCTCGCAACCGCTGGGCTCGCGAGCTGCCCCTCAGGCATGTGACGAACAAGCCAGGAGGACCTCGGCTCGCTGAGTAAGTATTCCAAATAACTATCAACACGCATATACACAAACGCGCACAGACGCGCTTGCACACCACCTCCCTTTCGCCAACGTCGTTGTCGTCGTCGACGTCGTCATCGTCAGCAGCAGCACCAGCAGTTATATAGCACCGGTGCTCTTTCTCTCTCCCTCTCGCAGAGAGCGCGCGTCGACGCGGTTACGTAAGGATCGCATCTACTAATATATATTTCGGGACCTGTAACTTTTCAGAGCCAACACGGCTGACAGCGCCGGAAAATTTTTGGTTTCGCGCTCGCGCGTGTGTGCGTTCGCGCGAGTGAGTGAGTGAGAAAGAGAGAGAGAGAGAACGACCAGTGTGCTATTTCTGACCGGCTGGATTTCTAGGAGACTAGAACATCAGTCTAGTGTACTGGCTTTTCTCTCGCTCTCTCTCTCTCTCCCTCTCTCTGAGAATTTTCGGCCCGACGAGATTCACCGAACCACCACCACCACCATTGCGCGAAAAGTGAGCTCGCCTGACGCCTGGAAATATGACACTGTTTTGAAAACCTTGAAACCAAACTGTTGTTATATAGGGGATGCAGATGAAGCTTCCCTCTCTCAATGCAATGTGTATATGTGTCTGTATCTGTGTATGTGTGTGTGTGTTGTAGTTTTCGAGAGAAACTCGAGAACTGCTGCTGCTGCTACTATCTACTGGAACTTCGCGCGCGCAGCGTCCAAAATAAACTCGAGCTTTCGTCGAGCTTTCGAAGAAAAAAAAACGAAGATGAAAATAATAATCGCGCCTAACGTATTATACTCGTGTGTGTGTGTATTTGTGTGTAGACTTCGTTCAAAAGTTCGTTGACCCACTTTTCTTCCTTATTTTTCTTGACCCTTCTCCACCTCGAGTTTCTTCGATCGATTTTGTCGTTTTACCCCCGAAACAGAGTAACGAAAAAAAAAAGAATTGTATTGCGTGTATATATCGATCCGCTCAATGCCATTCTCTCGCTGTCTCTCGCAAAAACACATTTTCTAGTTTTAGCGCATAGCTCAAGCTGCCAAGTACCAATTGTGATAAATAAATTCCACTACGAGCTTGCAAGCGATACCTTAACCTCGAAACACACCCAACAATTTTTTTTTTTGCCTTCGCGAGAAAACCTACCCTCTTGCGAGAAAGTGTAGTGTACGAGAGAGAGAAAAAAAATGAGAGTTCTTGTAAACTCTGCTTCCTGGGGATCCGTGACCGAATTTTCGACTGGCCTTCCTTTAAGAGATGCCTCGATCAAGGTTCCCTAAGCGCGTTATTTTTACACGCCTCAGGTGTCTTCTCTTTCTCTGTTTCTCATTCTCTCTCTCTTTTCGATGTGTTATTGTGTACCTTTGAATTAACTGCTATGCTCTTGACGCTTCATAGAGATGAGAGTTTTGATGGATCACTGAAACTTATTAATGACGAATTGAAGTTTCGACGATGTCGAGCGACAACAACAACAACAAAAAATATGACATATGCGAGTGCTATGTTTATTCTTTCGGCCTACATATATATACACACAGTGCACAGCTGACACGTGACAGGCTATGTCTCACTTTGGCTATAGTCGCTGTCAATATTGAATTGTCGAAACTCTCTCGATTGTCACGATACGCGCTTGGACAATCGAATGAGAATCGTGATCCGCGCGTACGGAACTTTGAAGATTCGACACTTGTCTATCTCGTCAAATTTATAAATCGAAACCAAATAAAAAAAAAATTCTCGAACGACACGTCAAAGAACCTTTCATTTCAAAAATAGCGTCTTTTTTTTTTGACGTGTACCCGCATGCCAATAATTATCTCTATGGTCAACCGCGGCGTTATCATCCTTTAAGGTGTGCGTATCGTTACGCAATGTGTATACATTACGCGCGTGCAACGACGAAAATAATATTGGACAATATAAGCGATACGATCGTCACGCTTATTAATAGTCGTTATACGGCGACGGCGTTTCCGCAAGTATGTGTGTGTGTATGTGTGTAAGTGCGCGCACAATCGGCTAAATATAATATGAGCCGGCTAAGCTAAGCTAAAGCACTTGCTGGCCTCCCTTTACATAATCAATTACATTTGCCGGTCGCTCGGACGCGCATTACCCGCATCCACACCAGCTGACTGACTTGCGATGTTATTCCGATTCGGAACTTATAGTCGCCCGAGCAAATGGAAAATTATGATAATAATAGAAAGCAAGGTGATCAAAATGTGTGTGTGTGTGTGTGTGTGTGTGTGTGTGTGTGTGTGTGTGTGTGTGTGTGTGTGTGTGTGTGTGTGTGTGTGTGACGCCGTTAACCGTGAACCTGAAGGGAAAAAAAACTCGATTTGACAGCTGTATTTCTTTTTTTTATGTGTGATGATTTTTCGAATTTTCATTAGGCTATGAGGAAAAAAGGGTCGATTCTTTAACGATAATTGAAGTGACAGACGACGGATTATCAATTATTCGAGCTTTGGAATAATGAAAAAACACTCGGTGAAATGTTCATCAGTTAGTTAATCACTTATTCGAAAACTGCTTTAACCTGTCGCTCCGTAATTAAATTATCAATCGCTTCGTTAGCCATTACTCATAAAAAAAAATCATCGGTTATTAAACTAAAATGCAAAGCCGCACCAATTGAACCTAAAAGCACATAATAGAATTTTATCCATATTTCTCTCTCTCTCTCTCGATACGCTCGTCATCCACTTTAATTAATTAGCGAGAGCGTGTTTGAATTTCAAACTGTCACGCGCGCTGTACGCGAAAAAAAAAAGTTGAAGGTAACAATTGCGCTCGACAAGCAATATAATTAACCGCTATCGAAATATTCTCATTGATGTGTGCAAGAATAGCAAAGGGATATCGATTTGCCGGAAAATCAACGCGGCGCCACGCCCTCTCACCTGCACTCTCTCTCTCTCTCTCGACTTTGCACATCACCTGTCTATATAATATATACGCACGTGCGCGCGCGCGCGAACGAACGACCACTATATAGACAGACAGTCAGAGAGGGAGAGAGAGAAAGAGAGAGAGCGGTGGTTATCCTCATTGCGGTCAATGCATAGTTGTCTATCGATGGTCTATATAGTTTGGCCAATTGAAAAGCACATATTCGCGATCTTTATCGATGTGTTATATTTTGCACTCGAGATTTTTTTTACGTACGCGAGAGAGATATATACTAAGACTTTTCATTTGTGTTCGTAACGCTGGATACGATGATTCATACCTCGTCTGTAAAAAAGAGAGAGAGAGAGAGTTCAGATCACACGGTCGTTAAACTTTGAAACGCGCTCGCGAGCAAAATATAAAATAAAAAAATCCTCTTGGAAGTTCGCGTGACATATATGTAGCACGTCAGTCGCACTGATTTTTCTTCGAAACCCCGAGTGAATTGCGTTACATTAACAAAAAATAACTTTATACATATACATATATACAATTGGCACGAAATAATTCTACGTACACACACACACACACACACACACACAGTTTGTAAACTTTTCGATACGAGCGAGCGAGTTTTGAGCAAACGAGCTTTCGCAAAGTTTATGTTACGCTACTGGCAAATGGAATTTTCAAAAGCTTCACTCTAATCCTCTCCTAACTTTTTTGCTTTTATTTTTTTTTTATTTCCTAGAAGTTTCGAGCGAGAGAGAGAAAAAAAAACAAAACACCAGCTCATTAGTTGCGTCCGTCGAAATAAAAAAAAAAAGAAGAAGAAGCAGCCGCAGCTGCTAATAAGCTTTTATTTAGTTAAACTCGTATATATCGGTTGTATATACCTCGGGGGGGTTCACCTCGTTCCACTTCAGCCACGATACACCGACTTATAAGCATTCGAAGCACGCTGCCGTGTAAATTTTATGTGTCTCTCTGTTGCGGGATTTTTCTTTTCTTTTTTTTTTTCGAATTAGAATAAAGAATCGCTACTTTGATCATTTCGGAAGAGGAGCTCATACAATTGTGATAGAATTTCACTTACAAGTAAGTTCGTTTAATCATTTAATTGTATTACGCTCCTCTCTTCCTCATGATCAAACACATGTAGTCCTCTCGACTTCAGTCGACCTGGCCACATTCTTCGTCGATAAAAGGAAAAAGAAAAAAAGGTGTCGCGCGAGATGATAATGATGTGCAATGGCAAATCGATAAGCACTCTCTCTCTCTCTCTCTCTCTCTCTCTTTCTCTTTATCCAGTTATCTATTATAGCTTGACTTTGTATAATCTTCTGTTTACTTGTCGATGTTCTCGTATAGACACTTTATCGCGGTTATGCATTCTTTCGATCTATTAATGCCATGTATGCCTTTTACTCGTCGTAATACTCGATGATTTTTAAAATTTTAAAAGTGATTCATACGATTCGCATAGAAAAACAATATACATGTCAGTGTCTTTGTTTTTTATCATTTTAATTTTCTGCAAAACATTGCGTCACTGCCGACGTTTTTCACATTTGCATCGTTACGAAATGCGGAGCTTATTGTTAGTGCCGTTTACAACGTCATAATATACTGTACTTGGAATATGTTTGATAATTTCATCTATCGAACAATGCCTTATTTTTTTTCTCCCTCTCGCAAAGATTCGAAAGAGAAACGTCACGCCTGAACATACCAAAAACGTTAATGACGTTAATGACCAATGGCCACAGCATAGGGAAAAAAATCTGGATTTCCGTCTGAAATTCTTGGCCAGTCGACAGCGCTGAGCATGGTCATCCAAAACATCCATGTACTATGACGAAACATTATAATTATGATGAAAAGCGCGAAATCGTCGAGAAAGAAAAAGAAAAATCAGAAAACGTGACAAATAACTTGTATTATATCTAAATATAAATACGTGTGCACACTGAAAAGCATAAAAAAAAAACGGCGACGATGAGAAGACAGAAAAAAAAGAAAAAAAGAAACGGCAGCAAGGGAGATAAATGGGCAAAGGCCATGCGCGCGTGTGACGAAAAGTGACTCATCAAGCGATGGATAGTCGTATAACAGACGAATGACCCCGCTTTATACGCGTTGGGGAAGACAACTTTATATTCGTCAATATTTGACATCTTTTGCCGACGACAAAATGTAATATAATTGGCTTATTTTCCGTCAAGATCCGTATAATATGATGATACTTTCGTCACATACAAGGCATCAACTTTGATATACAACGTATCTTACGTACGCATCTCTCGCTGAGTAATATATACGACCGCGCGTGCGTAATTCCCGAAAAACGAGACAGAGAGAGAGATTATCATTTGCGTCAACGTGTGCTTCTTCAGAAATTATTATACTATTTATATTATGCACGTGTAGATCGAGTGAGATCTTGCGAGGTGCTAATATGCGTATATGACGAAATCCTAAAAAAAAAAACACACTTTTCTGGGGTCTAGAATGGCAAACATTTTTTTTGATGCTAAGGCTTCCGGACCTTTTTCCTCTTCTTTTTGAAGGTATATAGTGTCGGAAAATGCTCGTGA